>QUSF01000051.1:2310736-2415726 GCA_003676055.1 Chloebia gouldiae | reverse complement strand
AGGGCGGGAGGCCCTTCTCCCAACCCCCCTCCCACAGATCAAGGAGGTTGTTAGTTCTTCAGACACCTGGTGAGCAGGGGAAACATCATCCCCCTAAGGGAGACCTTGGCACACAGACAGAGGCTGGCCATTCTTGCTATTAAAATGGGGGTGGATCTCAGAAGTGGAGTTGGTTAACATGTCTGCCTCCAAGAGCTGCAGCTGCTCCTCCTAGCATCCTGAGATACTGCAGAGGAAGGGAATACAGAAGGATTGCTGGCGATCACTGCTAACATACCATCGAGCAGTTACTTCTTCAATGTAGATAATCATCCAGGATCTAGCATGCTTTTCTCCACAACCAGGTTCAGGAGTTCTCTTTGTACATGGTCAGCATTTTAAGAAATCTGAGTCTATATTCTTGGAAGCAGCATCTGTGGGGACCTTCACTGGCCCTACCTGTGTTCTAATACACCACAGGAACCCCATCTTCCACTCCTCTCTTCAGTAAGGAAATGGGGCAGAAATCAGGAAGGCTATCTTTTAAATGTAGCTTTTCACCAACCTTTAAAATAATACTCAACTTGGGGCTTTCTGTAGGTATTTAAGTGAATTGTATTATCAGGATAAAAATCTGTACTCTTCTGTACAATTAAAGCCTTTTCTCTTTATCATTACTGCAAAAAATGTGCTGTGTTTCTAGTAGTATCTGAGACCTGTGGATACAAATATCTGGTGCATGTAAGGAACAGCAGAAATTGGTTCATCTTTGATTCTACCCTGCTGCTAAAAGAGGAGGTACTTCTTTAAATGCAATTTTGTACTGGCTTGCATCAAGCTGCAGTATGTCATATTAGATATTTACAGTAGTTTATGTACTGAAAAAGGATGAGGTGAATTCAAGGTCAGGAGGATTCTGCAAATGCTATTCCTGCTGTTCTCTATAATCCTGCATGCATGTGTGGGGAATAGTCCAATTTCTTTTTACACTTGTGTGTACTCACACTGGACCCTACCTAAGTTGGGTGCTGAGCACCTACAGGCTTTGGCAGATGCCAAACACCTTCTCCCAGTCCATTACTTCTCCATTGTAATTAGATGAGTTGAAACCTTATAACCATACCTTCCAGCCCAGCCACAGCTCTTAAAATGATCCAGTCTAGGTTTGGCTTCTGTGGTTCATTGCTGATTTTGACCATTAATTTCTTCCTTGTTTCAAAACACTTCATAAAGGCTGGGAAATCTGCAGATCTGGTAAATTAGATACTCAGGGAGGAAAAAATACATTATATAACAATGCACCACCTGCACCGGAAAGACAGCCTGGTGGTTATAATTAATCAATATCCCAAAGGTGACCGTGGTCTTCTGCCTTTGACAAAATACATGGCTTCAGCCAAAGTCTGATCTCAATTACATGCACAGAAATCAAAAACAATTTCACTGTATTCTTTGATAGAAACAAGACCAAAGTTCAGGCTTCAGTTTCTTTCCTTTTTTTTTTTTTTTTTTCTCTCCAAAATATTAAGTTCCACCAAGTTTCTGATCCACAGAAATTCTGAGTCTGTGGCATACACAGACATACACAATGAAATTCTACCCATCAAGATTTGGCAACATTTAAAGTATATCTGCTGAAACTTGAAGCAAGATAATATAGACATGGTCAGATGTATAGACTATAAATGAAAATAGGAGGGAGGGGAAAAAAAGAGATGAAACAGAAGGGCTTGAAGAAAATAAAATGCTAGAAGCCAAAAGGCTCATCTTTTCACCTTCATGACTAGTATGTATTTTATTTTTGACACCCAGGTTTTTAAACAAATGTAGCTTGGGCAGCAAGAGACTTGAGCCTTTTTGACACTACACTGATGAACATGATGTGTATTTCCCCTTAGAAAAAGTAACCTAAGGACCATTATAATCCTTCAATATATTTCAGAATTTGGGAATCAAATCTCTTGAAGATGTTAATCCAATCCTTTGTGACTGGTCCTGTTAAACTCCCATGTGTGCCAGGTCTGCAGCAGGCTGTAGACACCTGGCAGGGCTGTCAGGGAAACCAGCATGCAATAGAAGTCACTTCTGTCACCCTGTGCATTACTCAGTGAGGGCGGCAGCTAAGTGGTGACACAGTGGTGGCAATTCTGGGCATGGGAGGCTGCCACTAAGCCAACGAGCAGCCTGTGGGTGGTACACAGCAGGGAGGAATGATGTGGGAAAGAGCTGGAAGCTGCTGGCAGTTCCCATGTTCCACCCCTCAACTCCCAGATGGCTTCTTCTCCCAAACACCTCCCACCTCTCTTTCACCAGGTTGAAGCTTGTCAGCCAAGATGCATCCTCCCAGGCACAGGGCTCCATGTAATGTTGAATAGCTAGGAAGAGGGTGGTGCTGGTGCTGGTGCTTAATGGGTGGCCTTGCCTCTGAGTTGTTTGCATCAAACCCAGATGGTGATGGTGTGTCACAGTCCTGGTGCTGTTTTTCCACAGGGGTCTGTGTCTGAAGGCTAGGCCCTAAGGCTAGAGAGTCACAGACTATGAGTAGCACTGTGGCACAGTGCTGAGACTTGCTTGTCAGACTGGTCTCTTCTCATGAGAGTCTGTCAGACTGACTGAGAAAGGAAATGGTCTTAATCTCTCTCACTGACAGTGCTTCAGCTCTTGTCACAGCCAGCAGAAGCAACCTGCTAAGGTTCCTGGTTTGCCTCTGGGAACAAATCTTAACTTAAAAATCATGAGTCCTCTTGAGGTACAGCCAGGTCAGAAGGCAGACAATAACTTCCTCTGAGCCCCATTTGTGACTAGGACTGTGACTGGGCCTGAGAGAGCACATTTTGTGGGGTTTATGTCCTTCTTTTTTCATTTTTAAAATTTATCTATTTTATTATTTTTTGAAAACAAAGGAGCAAAATAGGAAACAAAACCAGAAACATAATTAGAGCCAAAAGTGCAAATAGTATACCAGAAATCTAAGTTCCTAAATGTTAAATGTACTATGCAGCATGTCAGATGAGTGTGTTTATAGCATCCTCTGGATTGTTCTCATATGGCATAAGGATCCTGGCACATGGTGCTTTGACAAATTATTGAAGGATGCCTTCTTGAGCAGGGGCCTTTGGGAGTCAGGAGGATTGCTGGGAGTGAATGGTCTTCTCCTTCATACATTGCTGGTCTATGGTGTGTGCATCTTTCATTTCAGACAAGTGACAGGAGTGTGAGAAGCAGGTATTAGATAAATATTACTGAGGAATAAAAGGCCCGGGATTGAGCAGGTTGCACAGCAGATTTCTCAAGCAATAGTACTACTATGAGCAGAAGTTCTGTTCTCCATAATACCTGTTTGGAAATGCATTTGCAAAGACCTGTTTGTTACCAGCATTACAGAAAATGCCAACGATTTTACATAGTCATATTGGTCTGTCTGCATCTGACTTATTCTAGAACTGGTTTGCAATATTAAATATTAATTTTAACTTCTATATTGTCTGCTATAGTTCAGAAGATCAGGCTTCTGGCACACTTCAAGCTCCTAGCAAACCATTGAGTCAGGTTAGAGTGAACCATTTCTTGGAGGTTAGAGTGGGCAGGGGAAAACAGGACTCAGCTCTAACATTGCACTCCAGCAATCAGTTTTCATCAGCTTTAGAGTGGTGGTAATGAGCCTTGCCTGGCAAAAGGTCTGAGCCTTTTGGCTCTAATGGCTGGTATTAAAGTAGTTGGAGAGCCCTGAAGAGAAGATGCACTGCTAGTGCAAAGTATTACTCTTCTTAGAGGCTGTCAGATGCCTTAGAAGTCTGTGTGGAGTTCCTAGTGGCTCTCCAGCACTCTTGATTCTTAGTTTCACCCTGGGGAACTCTCCAGTTACTTCAGTACCCAGAAGCCCAGAAGAGAACTTGATGTCCACTACAACTTACTTTCTCAATATATTTCTCTATGCAGATACAAATAATCAGGACACTTCATGAGAGCAGTTTCTGCCTATAAACAATTTCTTTCAATATATCCTTTGTGCCCTTCACATGCCTTTTTACATAAACTCTTTGAGTCTGTTTAGAAGTAAAGCATTCTAGTCCAATCTCAAGTAATCTCACTCCTCTTTAAACAGTACATTTATGTACAGAATGAGCTGGAAATCAGTATTAGCCAACAGGAGATGCAATCTTGAAGTCATACTGCAGAAGGAGGTCATAGTTTTGAAGGAAGCTGATTAATTGCAGGTAGAGCAAACCTTTTGAAACCATGACCATGTGAGAATATTTACTTCATGCTGACTCGTAAGTAAAACCTGCTTAGAACAGCACTTTATGAGAAATTTCTGGTCAGAACTCATTCTTTCAACACACATATAAAACAAAGAAATAAAGAAAATATCTGAGGTGTGTTTCTAGATGTAATCTGGTTGCAGCTACAAGACACTGTTCAATCTGAGATGAATGCAATAGTACTTGGTAAATTCCAAAGACACAGGAAGGATCCAGAGATGGAAAGAATGCCAGACTCTCACACATGAAATTTGCATTATTTTAGTAAAAAGAATCACCTTCAGTGTTGTTGAGGCCTATTTACCATGAAAGTCAGACCTATGAAAGACTAAATCATAATGCTTTTATTGCAAGAGTTCAATGATTTCAAATTAGGAGAAGTGCTTATATTGCCACCTGCTGGGCTTCATTGCTTCACAGGTACAGAAGACAGCTCAGCAAGCACACTTTTCTCAGATGCCTCTTGCAGATACTGGGTTGCCAATAATTTAAAGTTGAATGAATAAAGAGAGTCACAGAAAAAAAAAAGTAAAAAACCTATCATTGTTAATGTACTTGCAGTTCCAGACTACTTCTCATTAATCCCCAAACTCCTCTTCAGAAAACAAACTATACAAACTGGTTTTTGTTAAAATGCAAGTAAATCCATTTTTAAGGTACATATTTGGTCACTCGTACCACATGTGAAAGTACCTGTTTACAAGACAGAACAAAAATATATTTGACTTACTGAGTAGCGGGGCTGTTTTGCTACAGTGTGGCATCTACTACAAAGACAGGGTAACAATAAGTATTTGAACCCTTTTAAATAGAGTAATTTACATCTTTTCTATGCTGACTGTTGTAGTCACTTCTGTTGTTGTACAAATACTGTAGAGTGCAGTGTCTGCTACTGTGAGACTATCAGTTTCCAGCTGTAATCAAGTGTCAATGCAGCCATCATTTAGTCCTGTTTTATGCAATGCAGTTCATCTACAAGATGATGCAGCATAATTGGTGTAGATATGAGGGATGGCCCAAATTGGTGACAAGTTTGCAGCAAATACAGTGCTTCCTGAACACCTTTTCACTCTTTAGATTCAGAAAAATCATGAGAATGGGAACTAGTAGAAAATTGCTGCATATGAGACTTGCCATTAAAGTGTCATACATTCTGTGAAAATTGTATTCTTTCTTGCACAAAAACAGATCTTAGGGAACAAGTGAAATTGAACCTAAGAACACAAAATATTTGGGGGATTTTTGAATCTAAAAATTCTTTGGATGAAATAAAAAAATGAGGTGGGAAAAATACTTTTGAAAATTCAAAATTCAAGTTAAAGTTGTAGTTTGGCCCTTTACTTTTACTCCTAAACAGCTTTTGGTCCCTTGACCATAATGCTATTGAAAAGGGACAAACAACTTCCTAAAACTAGCAAAAGACTCAACCCTAAAAATGCTTGGTTTTCACCTGTGTATTTGCTTTATTCTTTCCATTGCCACGTCAGACGATTTATGGCTGTTTAATCAAGATTTTCTTGGAAAACATGTAATTGAAAAATGTGCTTCACATGTATGTTTGGCATTCATCAAAGGATTCTAACCCTCTATTTCTCTTAGACTTTAGGTGATGCACTCTGCGAAATACAACATGAGTGGAAATAGCTGGGTTTTTTAAAGGTTGTTCAGCCATGTGTAGCTTAGAGCAAGGAACATCACGCATTCTGCAAAATCTGTCTGCAAATAGAAATATTAGCCTATTTGGATCATCATAGTTAGAATGCTTTCAAGGTCAGAACCTGGTGCAAAGTCAGGGACCTTATAAATCAGAAGAGCTGGACAGGACAGAACGCACATCCAACCAATATGATCAATGCTACGTTCTCCGTTTATTCGAGAGAAAATGGCAGTTTATATACACTTCTATATAGTTTACAGTTTACAAAGGCACTCTGATTGGCAGGCTAACATTGTTTACCTTTGCCTTAAGGTGGTCAGACTTTTCACACTGCAGCTGTACTCTAATTCACACTCAGATAGCTCATTACTTTGTAGTTACCTTAACATAATTTCTAACTGCGCCACAAGCTCTTAATTTCTAACTGCGCCACAGGCTTGAAAGGCCTCACCAAGGCCGCTTATCAGGGGCCTAAGTCTGAGGGGAAACTCAATTCTCATTCCAGACATAAATCATGCTCTCTCTCTCATAAATTCTGCAACACTGGTGAGTTGAACTTAGCTGGATGTTCAAATGCAGTGCTGCAGACTGTAGCATGGCAGCGTGGTTGGACAGCTTCAGTTGCAGCTTGTCCTCTCAGAAAGGCAAAAACTTCCTTACTGACCAAGCAGAACAGATCAGAAACATCTGCATAACCACAGTGTGGAAAAGCACTGGGTATGTACTGTAACTGTGCTCTCAACAGCTGGTATATTTTTCCTGCTCTTTACTCATGACAAATATCTTGCTTGCATTGGAGACTGCCACTCCCAATACCAGCTAAGCTGGGTTTTCATAACCACTTTCACTAATGAGAGAAGTGATACTGTGACATATCTTCATGTCGATTTTATCCATAAAACATATCTACATGGTTCTGCAAGGGCTAGTTCATTTTGCTAGGATGATATTGCAGCTTTTGGATGACAAAAGAATAGCTACTTCATATGGCTATTTGAAACTAATGACCTATATCAGTGTAATTTTACTGTACAGAATTTTATTACATTATTTTATTTAAATGACTGAAAACACATAATGAAAATGAATTTGAAAAGAAAATACAAAAGTCTACCTCATAAGTGAACCAATTAAGTCACAAGCAAAACAACCATCTACAAAGAGAGGTGTTGTAAACACGTTTTGGGCATGAAAAAAATGCAGACTCAAACTGTGGCTAATAGTGACAGATGGAGGCTATAAACTGGATTAAGGACACTCTCAAGAAACATAAAAAAAAACCAAAACAAAACGAAACAGAAAAAGGCTGTGTTTTATTAAACTTGGACTTAAATAACTGAGTTTATCTTTCCATTTATTTCAGGCTGGATTGCTGGAACTGTGAGGGTCAGTTATCCTCCCTGATCTTTTTTGGAGTGCTGTGAAACTCCTAGGCTTGCCTAGAACACACTGACATTTAGGTGCTCCCTAGACTAGGAAGTTAGTCTGTGGTCGCTGAAAAAGGACCTTGGGACTTAGGTTACCAACCCCCCATCTCCATAGGCAAATTTTTCCTTAGAAAATTTCCCTTAGCAGACTATTAATATTTGAGAGGATCACATTCAGGAAAAAAAAAATCAAACTATAGACCTGATAAGACTGCAGAATTTTTTGCTTAGTTCTAATAAAAAACCCTCAAGACATTCATAACATCTATATATAATTGCTGGAACTTTACTGGATAGAAGCTTTCTTTATTCTTCAGTCTTAGAAATACTATGCTAACATTATACTTGTCCTGTATTCATCATCAAGCCCACAGACCTTCTTCAGATCCTTCCTAACGTGACTTTTGTACAAACTTTGTACAATCCAACAGCTCATTCCAGCTTCCAAATACTGTACAGTTCTCTAGTTAAACACAGCCATATCTCTTGAGATATGTAGGCACATAACTCTTTTGACCACAGATGCTCAGGAGAAGGAGAAAGGCCTCTTACTTCTGCTGAAAATAAACTGCCTCTCCAGACCACTTCATACCATAGTCACGTTTCTGACAACTCTCCATTCTGACATTCAGGTCAGCTTCACAGACCAAACTGAATAGGAAACACAAGAACCTGCTGATATTTTCCACAGATTTTTTCAAAAGAGCTAAGACAAGATGACATGGCTGTCCTCCCTTGTCTTTTCAGAAGTCTAAATTTTGCTAAAGCTGGTATTCTGGAAGTTGTGCTGGGTATTTCTAGTGCCACATCACTGAGGAATCTGGTATCTAGGCTGCTATGTTACCTAGATGAGATGAAGTTTGTAAAATATTCTTGGGATCCTGGGCATGTCAAGGTTAAGTATGCTAAAGTGGAATTTTGTGAGTGCTCACTTTATCATTGTACTTGGTTTATGAAAATTCAGAGCTGAAATATAGCCTGCATGAAAGATCTAACAGCCTCTCTGTCTTGTCTTTGAGAAGCTGAACAGACTGAGCCTCTTTATTCTTGTAGCCACAATTGTGTTTTCCAAGATGCATACTCCTTCCTTCTACATCTTATCTTTTGAGTGATAAAATGTAAATATTTCATATTAAGGGATTAAAAGCCCTTCGTGTGGCTCTGCTGTATTATTTCAATGTATCCAGATTATAGCTCTGTAACATGGAGTGTAGCGTGTGATCCGTGTTTCTGACTTTGGCTTCTTTCATGCTGCACATATTTTTCAGCCTCATGGCAATACACTGAGAAGTTTAACTATTCTCGAAGAGGTACTCAGAGAAGATACTCTGAATGCATCAGATAAGCCTAAATGGTAGAGCAGGGACACAGGGAGAAAAACAACTAGAGGGAAAGCTATGGTGGCTAGCAAACCAGTATTTGTTACAAAGAGGGAGTAGACTGGAGAAAGAGATCTTGGAAATCTGCATTTATCACAAGCTGTATCTGGCAGAGACTTTATTTTGCATCTTTCCAGCCTTTAAACCTGGTATAAATAGCAGTAAGTATGACTTGTTTTGAATTGGATGTATTACAACAATAAAGTGTGAAAGTAACCTGAAACAGTCAGTTTCCTAACTATTTAGATTTACAAGTCCTATGAGCTAACTTAGGTAAATCTTTTTCCCTTTAAGGTGCCAGAGAAAGCAAGGAAGGCAAAGCACTTAATTGTTTTGAAATCAATCTCCCCTTTCTGATGAGACTATCTTCCATTTGAGACTATATACTTAAAAATTTTTTGTCCAGAGATCTCTCACTGCTGCTCTAAATACCTCTTTATCACAATATGACTTGGCAGTCTGATTCAGCTTCCAAATACAGGTACAAATCTTAACCCAATTCAAACATTCTTACCTTAAAAAGCCTTGTTATTTACATGTTTCACAGAGGAGGGCCCACATTCTTGGAGAGATGGCAAAATTTTTAAAATACATGCGTCTTTCTGTTTCTTCTTTTTATTTGCTAACTTTGAATTCCTGAATACCTACCCCAGAGATACCACTAGTTGCAGGAACATGCTACAAATAGGTCCCCAGGCAGACCATGAGTTCAGGCTTGGAGCATGACACCACTAGAAAGTTGATGAAGGATGGTGTTGGGATGGGTTCTTGTTTGAAAATCCTAATGCTGGTTTATTGAAAATCAGGCTATAGCTTGAAATATAATCCAGGGACAAGAACCAGGATGGCTTCAGGGTCCAGGATTATATATGGGGTAAGGGAGGCAGTCTGGAGGGTTAGGGTCCAATGGGAGTAAGGCAAAATGGTGCAAAAGCGGGGTTAGGGAGAGCCGTTAGGGATTGACAGGACAGAGCAATGCAGTAAAACAAGACCACTGGGGATTCAGGGAAGGGAGGACATTCTAGAGGATATATATAAATAGAAATAGGGCTGAACAGGGGTGGTCAGAGCCAATGGGACAACAGAACTCAGAGGGAATTAATATATGAACCAAAAGGCCTGTGTGAAAGAGGCTTCTCTCACCCTAACCTTGGGATGTATTACTTATTGCAACCTTTCAAAGGTCAAGGGATGATTTTAGAAAGTGGTCTTTGGGCCTTCACAACTAGTTACTTGCAATATTTTTCTTAAGACTTCTGCAAACTGTTTTCCATCCTAAGTATGTGAATTATTATATTTCATAATAATTTGGAAAAATCTTGGAGTCCAGTGTTATACAGGTTATACTGTAATACAAGACTGGCCTAAATTTGTTCATATTATATAAAATTTTGTTTGTAAAAGTCCTGCCACATCCTACTGAAAATCTCAGCAAACTGCTTGAAAATTCTGGGTTTCTTACTTCTGAGTTTGACTAGCAACAAATTCCTGCTTGGAAATTTTTCAGTTGTTTTCTTCTGGAAAGACATCTCTTTAATCTGAATATGTACAAGCTATCAGGGAGGCACTTAATGGGTTTTTTTTGAGAAGGTAAACAGTCTGGCCAGGTACATTTTCCTGCTCTGGTGTCAATTCTTTCTTCTCAACTCTGTGAAGATGATAAAAATTTTTTCTTCAACTGAAAATGACAGAAGTTTTTGAAGAAATACATATTTAGGAGGAGTACCCAATTCTTGTGTGCTCTAGAGTCAACAATATTCTGTGTATGTCTGTTACGATATTGACCAAAGAATAAACAGGAGCAGCATGCAAGAATTTAGACAGTCCCTCAAGCAACTTCTTGGAGGGTTTTCCAGGCTTGTAGGTTTTGTTTCTTGGTGGACTTCACACTCCTATTGAATCCTGCTTTTGTACAATCCTACCATGTTGCTGGGAGTGCCATGTCTCCAGATACAGCAAACTTGTTTGTACCCACTGTGGTTGATACAGTCCAGAAATACAGAATTCAGAAGCCTTATCCCCACTGACAGTGAAGCAATACTAATCACAGGACCTTCAAAGAAAATACTAATTCAGACAAAAGACCACCTACAATTCCTTCTTCATGGATCAGCTCCATAAACTAGGTAATAAACCCAAAATTCTCAACTATGAAATTATATTGTTAAGCAAATATAGGCTTTGAAAGCTTGTGTGCCATCATAAAAACCTGCACGATCTAATTGGATTAAGACATATACATGTGTCAGCATCTGATCATCCTGTACTCACACAGTACAGTATATACATACATACATACAGAACAATATCTGTAGGATTTGTTTCAGTGAGTACAGGATCTGAAATCATGTTTACAAATCCTAGACTAAAGCTTAAGCATTCTAACTGTCAGTAGTCAATACTGAAAACGTCATTTCTACATAGTGCTATATGCTTTCTAGGTCTGTGGCCTGCAAAGAGAATTCACAGATCCATGTAAGTGCTCACTGTTTTTAATTAGAAACTGACATAACATTTACAAATGTTTTGTTCCTCAAGTTGTGGTCTATTTACTACTAGCAGTCTTTAAGAAAAAAGGTCCATGAAACTGTCTTGTTCAAGCCTATCAAGCATTTTTAACTACTGCCCTTAAAGATGCAGGACCTTTTGATGTTTGTATGGTAACTGTGACATTTCCAAGTCAAGAAATTATAACACTTTATATATAATACTTAACTACAGTTATAGATTCTTTCATTAAAGCCCAATTTTTCAAGTCTGCAGTTAAACTCTTCTAGCTTGACTATGATCTTCTGATTTTCTTTTATAAAATGCCTCTTTTTTTTTAAATTTTGAAACTGGTAGGTTACAATAGCTGAATTAAAACATAAGTCATGGCTTTTATTTATGATCAGAAAGTGCATGCTCATTTGTTTAATGTGATTGAATTTTGCTTGTCAATCCATGTCCTGACTTTCTGTACGTTTTGCCCAGGAATAGTTTTAGCTGCTATCAGCACAACTGTGGGAAACTGGATGAAACGTCACTGGTTTTGAAGTACCAGAAGATATTTTTCAGCTCTTTAAATGTGCTGTGGCATTAGGAAACATGGGATTCAGCTGGAAAAAACATTGAGCCAACAGTGAATGAGATAAGGTTAAATGACAAATCACTAAAGTACGGAAACAAAGGAAGCAAAGTAGCTCAGTTTCTCATTTCCTCTTCCTCTCCTGCAAAAAACGTCAAAATTATACGTGCCAAGCAATAATGAGAAATGCTCATAAATGCTCTCATTTTAACTCTGTTGAGAGCAAACCATGAAGGCTCTCAGTGCTTCTCCCAGTAAACAAAGCTTGCTTTGACCTCACTATCATCACTGGCAAACACACCATCACTGGTGAGCTCAGCAGAAAAGCTTGTGACAGAGTAACCTTGGGATGTGAGTGACAGTCTGAAATGGAACAATATGCACTCCTATGTCAGTGATTTCTGTATTTCTACATATTTTGGAAATCATTTTGTCCCATGTAGTTGCAGAGGGACGGGAATGGTACAGCCCTTGAGATCTTTCCAAGGAGTGTTGGCTCCAGCTGAGTTTTTGCATACTCTGGTCTCACCATCAGCCCTCACAGCCCAATGCTGACTTTACTCTGTGAGTGGTAAGGCTCACCATTTCTCAAATCCCACATTGAATTCAGAACTCAGCAGCAATCAGTGACTAGCAGAGACAGCTCTTCATTTGACAGATCCTTGTTTCCCTTTTTAAAAGATGATGTGGAAAACATACTCTAGGTTTATGGCTTCAGGAATTCCTCTACAATGGTTTTTCTGGATAGTACACTTAATATTGGTACTTTTTTATTGTTCATAAACATTCAGTTCATCAGAGAGATTTTACTGCTTTTTGGGAAAAAAATCCAGAAACCAAAAAATATAGAAGTGTAGAGGTGACAATGAAACACAGAAAATGTGTTCTGGGTGAAATCTCTGAACTTTAAAATCATCAAGACAATAAGCCTAACTTTCAGAATGACACAGGGACTTCAATATATAAATCCCACCATGAGACAGAGCTGAATTTTTAATTCAGTACTCTGCAGTACTGTGCAAAGGCTTAATTTCTTTAAATCATGTTTTTGCTCTTGAAGTGGATGTAGTGAATCTCGATGACCCAATGAGGCAGTTGTAGCCAAAAAATGCTTATAGTGTCTAAGAAAAGAGAATATTCCAAGAGGAGGAAGAGGGGACACAAAGGTGAGATTGTATGATATCCATAATCCTCCAGTTACCAAACCACTTGTTAGTGGGCCAGCACTTGGTGTGACTTAGAACAGCCTCAGGGCCTCGCAGTGTATGTTGCCAGCCAGCAGCTCCTAGGAGCCAGTCTAGCAAACTAGTGCCCCTATTCTTCTGTCCTCAGGCCACATGCCTTCTTCCCAGCCAAAAGGAGGAGGGATGGCACTGGTCCAGCTCTGGCAGCACCTCATCTTATGCTGGAGACACTAAGAACAGATCTGCAGGGTTTACACAGCTTTGTTCTGTAGAACAGAAACTGAACCTTTGACTCCTGAAGATATCTATCTTTAGACTATACAATCCTCATTCCAAAGATAAAAGGGCTGCTGAGGTACCATTGATTATTTTGGAATTTATTTTCACCAAGGAATGCTGGTACTTCTCCAGTCTGAATTAACAACCCGCCAGGGCTGGAGCCAGGAGTGTTTCTCTACTAACAGAACAAAGACTTCTTGTTTCACTTACTCCACAAATCACACAGCTTGATTGCTTGGAAAAGAAAAGTTGTTGGTACCCATATTTCATTTAAGTGTGTATGAAAGCACTCACTTCCTCTGATTTGCAAGTACAATAGTAAGTGTGAATGCTCTGAGAAAAGTCACATCAATCACATAATACATAACAGACAACTCTAGGCCTTAAGCCCATACATGAGGTACAGTTTCTTTCATGGTATCAGGAAGCCTAGATTGCTAGTTCACAACTTGTACTGGATTATGTCATACCTTTTGAATAACCTCACCACTTAATAAAATGCTTCAGAGTAAGTAAAATAATAATTGCTCTCTGCTGTACCTTGTAAAAGGGAGTATTACTTTCTTCATATGTTTAGCCTATTCCTATACCAATGTGTTTTGGCACTGATTCCTCTACATAATGTAACAGCATTTTTCTAAATAGCACCTTCAAACACCTTCCCCATAGCTTTCTTGTATAATACCCAGTCTTCCAGCCAGCACTGGCTCTCTGTTATGGCCACATTTGGTACAGAGGGCAGGGTGGTATTTTATGCCAGCCATCTGGCACATCATGCTTATTTTGTCTTGACATTAAAATGTTTTGTTTTACAAAGTTCATGACCAAGATGTGCTTCTCAGACTTACAAATTTTTTGACATGATGAGTTTACTGAGGGTAAATCACATGGTCAGTATCATTCTTAAACAAAAAGAGGGCACTTCTGGGTGTTTTTCTAAAAACAGCCTGTGTCTGCTTCTACCACACAACTGGATTCCTTTACATGAGAAGGTTTCACTTGTAACAGTCATAAGATGCATAAGATGTAGCTTCATAAGATGCAGTTACATATGGATGTGAACACTGGAGTGCTCTAAACAAAAAAAAAAAAAAAAAAACAAACAAAAAAACCTGGAAAACCCAAACAAAAATGAGAAAACTTAAAGGAGCTACTTGGTTTCACTTGACTATTGAGTTTGGCTAAAGGTCCTTACACCAACCAGAGATTCTTTGACACAGGAGAAGCAAAATTTTGTTTTCAACAAAGTAATTTTCTGTATTTGACTTTACACTTTAGTAGCAACTGCTGACTTTTACTCTGGAGACTTTGGAGCACATGATATCATTACACAATAAAGTTTTGGTGACCATGTCTCTCCAGATGAATTTTATTTCTCTCATTGTTTGTCTGAAAGGCATGGGTACATGTGTGTGTATTTATGTGTGCGCGCACACACACACACACACAAACACTTTATTTAGGTTAGGATAAATGTGTGTGCGTCTGTGTATGTGTGAGCAGACACATTTGTATGCATGTGTGTTACATCCACTTTGCACGCTTTGGTTTACAGGACCTCTGGTGGACGATCAGTCTGTCTGGAAGAAAAGTACGCCCACAAATATCACATGGAACTAGCTGGGCTTGGGCGCTGGTCCAGGCAGCCTCATTTAAAGCATCAAGATCATAGAAACCTTTGGCTGGAAAATTAGAAAAAAAAAAGTATCAGCTTTCATTCTGGAGACCCACATTCAACTCTTTATGGAAAATATTTTCAGGAAATACCTGTTGACTGAGCAACCAAATCATATTGCTTTTGGAAATGAAAAAGAAAAGAAAGAAGCAAAAGAGTAAAAATTATATTAAAAAGACTGTTTTTTATCCCAAGGGTTGAATTAAATTAACTTCAAACTGAATAATTTTGTCTTATATGAGAGTACAGAGAAAACATCATGCTGTATATTATGATCTGTATTCTCAGCTAATTATTAACATCTTTGCATACCTACTATTATCAGCAAATTCACTTTTTGGCTTTGCTTCAAGCTCTGTTTAACAAGCATGTGTTATCTGACCATGGCTATGGTGGGGGAGCATATTATACTTGAGAATATACTCTTTATACTGCTCTGGACAAGGGGCCCAATTTTCTTCGTGTTAGAGTCTATGTAAGTTATACTCAAAAGTGGAGTAAAACTTAGATAAGCCAAAAACCTTGCAGACAAAAACTACAGTACTTTAAAGCCACAACTTCCTGTGAGGTCATTGCACTGATGCATCTATTGTCATCTAAATACTAATCCAGCCTTACTCTCAGTTATTTTCCACTGCGGGAAGAATGACTGCTCTGAAAACTCAGAAGCATTCTTCAAACACTCAGATGTGTTTTCAAGATTTAATTTGGGTAAAAAAAATCTTGTTTACTTCCATCTTGAAATGGACTTTCCTTTTGAAATGGATTTTCACATAGTGCTGTTTCAAACTGATTTCAAAAAGGCCAGGCAGGTTGCTTAATACCTGGATTCCTGGATTTAGATCTTAAGGATTTTCATTTGAAGTGCATGCAGAAAAAAATCCACATGGCTCAAATTGAAGACATGACATGACAATATAGAAAAAGATTTTTAAATCTGGGGTTTTTTTTTCTTTGAACTGTTAGCAGTGAACAATTTTTGAAAGAAAAGGATTTGAGCATTTAAAATTACTCCATGGTTTCTGTCATTGGCACATAATAGAGCTCTTCATTAAAGGCCCATACAATTTTAATATGATTCATATCCAATGGTTCACATAACCACAATAAGCCTTAGATCTCTTAATATGCCTGTTCCTAATGTTCTTTTTGTTAGAAGAGCAACCAAGTAGTGTTTCTTTTCTTGGCTGAGACAAATATCCCCTTTGCTTTCAGGAAATGAATGTGTATTTTCTGTACTTTGGAAAGTTTATGGAATATTAAAAAAAAAAAAAAGAGAGGGAGAAAGAGAGATGACTTTCTCCTTGCAGGCATGTGTTAGGCATTCCACAAACAAAACACTGTGTAATGAGGGCAGTGGTTGTCTTCCTGTGACACTTGAGTTTTCAGAAAACTTATAACTTTTATAACTTTATGTAAGTTATAAAAAGTTTTATGTAAGCAGTTAATATTTCTGAGCTTTTTTTTGAACGTTGTCTGTTTCATTCAACAACAGGATAATCCCTCCCCCCTGAGCTGAGAAGCTTTGAGACATGCAGTACATGCATGTGGTCTGAAGGTCAGTTATAGCATTTACCACATGATCAAGAGTAAGCCTTATGGAAAAAGAACAACACTGAGATTATTTTCTCAAGGCCAGGAATATGAGGCAGCTGCAGGGGGAACAACTATTTTAGCTTAAGCTACAGAACTGATCAGGCTTGCATCAGCAGGCATTTAGGGACAGATGCTGGAAGCAGGTCAGTATCCCCAGAGAAACTGTGGGCACACAACACCTCACAGGAGACTGGTGTCATCTGATATGACTCACTGAGTAAATGAGACAACTTTCTGATTTATATCTGGGAGCCTTCTGCTCGATTGTTTTTTCAAAGAGTGGTTGTCTTTCTGCTTCCACTCCTTCAAAATAAGAATAGTGTATTTCAAAATAACCTGATTTGCCTTTTTGCATCCCCCTCTTTCACATGGAATTCTCATTTTCTCCATCTATTTTACCACACAATGCATAATAATTAAAAAGTGCTTAACATCTAAAAAGACAAATACAATGAAGATGTCTTTTGAACACATCTTTTACTGCAGATTCAACTATGCTACTTGGCATCTGTTAACCAAGTTCTAATTTTATATTACTTCAACTTTGATTATTACTTTGAACATCTGGTTAGTGTTCTCAGTGATCCTGCTCTCTTCTGCATGTCTTCTGAGGACATATTTCTTTGTACTGCTGTAAACTGATCTAGTGTATGACTCTTTCACAAGTGAGTTGTAGGAGACTTTGTCTACTTTTCCAGACATTATGGGAAGCTGAGGGAAATTGTGGGGAATATAAAAAAAAGTGTGTGTGAATTAAACGCCTGTGAGGAAGTGGTCCAAATGTGGCCGAAAGTAGCTCAGACCAGCTGGCAGGGCAAGGGAAAGCATCCAGCAAGAAAGGTGAAATAACTTTATATGGGAATAGGAAGTCCTGGGAACAGTTTCCAGGCAAAGCATAGATAGGAATTCCTTTTCATCCTAGAGTGAGCATACAACCCCCACACACATATGACAGCCCATCTCTGGAGATGCTGCGGATCATCAGTGTTCACTGATTTGAAGAAGTGGAACCTTAGAAAACAGAACCCACAGCACAAACATGTAAAATTGGCAAAAACTAATTGTTTGCTTTGTACTACATACATATTTTTCCCCACATATTTTGTTTATATTACAGTGTCTCACAATGAAAGCTTCTCAGACTTGTAAATAAAAAGGGATCAATATGGGTTGTTAACTGTAGAAGAATCTGGCTGAAGTAAACACCTATGTTGCCTGAGGGTATTTTATTTTAGTGATTCTGTGTTGTGTCTGCACATTATTCTTGGATGTTTTTGCTCGTTTTAAGACAGGCCTGTGTTAAAAGAAGTCAAAAAGTAGTAGTATAGCTATGAAGCAGGTTGCTAATCTATTTGTGTTTTGATTCAGGACACACTGACACATAGAGGGGAATGTCACAGGAGCCATGTTCCATGGATAGTGCCTACTTTTACTTTCAAGACTTTATTTTAAGTTTTCTTTCTGTGAAGCAGAAGGAAAGCTTAAAACAAACTAGAGAACAAAGTACTTGCAAACTGTTTATCTATTGGTTTAAAATATCTTTTTTAATTCCTCCCACTTATTTGCTCATCTCTCTTACTTTGGTCTGTAGCTTACCTTGCACGGTTCTGACTTCAGGTTTTTTGGGTTCTGGCCTTCTCAAGTGCTTGGGGAGGTTGTCATTCTCCTGGCGCCATTTTTTCAGGCATTGTGGCTCATGTATACTAATAGATTTTGTTCCATACTCACGGCCACATATGTAGCAAATCACTGTTGGTGGCCGTCTTATCTCTTTTGCCTGCAAATAACAACCACAAAGAAGAAGAAATAATGTTTTCAGTATTCATTTTGAATCAGAATTACTTTGTATGAAAGCAGTCATGTAGATAAGGAATGCGCTACCTGTGAAATCTGTGTAATTTTTTCAGTCTAGTTTTGTTTGGAATCAATACTGTTAAGTGGGCGCCTGGAACAGGAGGGTTTCTTCTGCAGATGCTGGGCTGACTGATCTGTGTGCCTAATCTATACTTAGCTGTGTTAAGTTTCACCTCTTTTATTTTCATGCCTTCAAGTTCATGAAAATGGTAAGTCTTCACATGCAGAAAAAACATCTCTGCTTCATCAGGTTGCAATGCAGCATCCACCTTAAATGGTTGAAGCCGTTTTTTACTTACCAAGCAGATGTAAAATGGAAAGCAGCAACAAAAGCTTCATCAGCTTAACTCTTGACTTCTAGTACAATAACAGAAAGACTCCATCTTCTACCAGAACACAGCTCAAAGTGCTGTGATACTAAAGCCTTAGTATCTCTCTTAAGCTGGAAAGTGAGGTCAGCTCTCCCAAGAGGTGATTGTGGTTCTTTACCCAACTTTCGACACAGATCAGTTAGCTGGTGGAATTCTTGGCCTTCAAATATTAAAATCAAGCCAGGATATTTCAGGATGAGGGGCAAAATAGGAACTGCTGATTGTTTATCCCAAAGGCCTTAGTGTGAACCTTGCCAGTGACTGCAGCAAGGGCAGAACTGGACTCTAAGCAAGTCATTGTTTCCACATTGAAGATCTGCTTTTGTTCTCAGAGAAAAACAGCTCAGCAACAGAAGAAAAAGATTCCTCAACCCCAAACCTCACAAATACATAATCTAAGGCTGGAAAATGTATAATTACTGTGGTATTGCAGATTATGGACTCAGCTGTGTCCTTAGGCGCGTCTTGGGCTAGGCGTGGTGTCAGTACCAGCCGTGCTCAGGAAGCAGGATAAAAACATGCTGTAGAGAAGGACTTTGAGGCACACAGATGGGTTTCACAATTGCCAGCACTTCCTACACTTCTGACTGCAGAATACCAGTAAGAGATGAGCTATTCCCTGCCCTCCTGAAGTTAGACGGACAACCATGCCAGACCAAATACAGGAAACCTTTCTCACTCAAACAAGAGTGGTGGGGGTTTTCATTTTTTCCTTTGCTGCTGTGCAAGACAAAGCATAACCTGTTCCCGTATTTATGACTCTTTCTGTCAGCCCATCAATTTGTTCATGAAATTCTGGGCAGCTCTTCTCGTATTTATGTTACAGTCTGAAAATGTCATTAGTGAACAATCTGCATTAAGATTGCCTTCCTGTATCACACATGTAATCTCACTTACATGAAAGAAATACTACTCTGTAAAGTGTATTTTTTCTGGGAAAAGTGGGACTTCATCTGGAAAGTTCTCACAGTGTCTTGAAACATAACATCCAAAGACAGACTCTCCAAGGACATTTTCATCCTCTTGACTTACAAATGGAATTTCCTTGCTATCTTTGATAACACAGTATTTTATATAAGCATTGTTTTCTAATATATATAAAAATACAGCCTTCTCCTATTTTTTAGATGAATACAGCCACAGCTATTTTAAAAACATCTTTAACCTTTCATTATCAAATTTCCCCTACTTCTTCAAGTTGTGAGCTAGAACTAGTCTGATTTTAAAGTAAGACTCTGGGTCCAGATAAAAAGTCTTCTGAAGACACTATACATTTATTTGTAGGCTCTGGAGAGCTTTAGATAAGGATACTACAATCTAAACTCCTGAGGTCAGAGAATTCTTCTTAGTATGCATGCCTGCTGTGGGTATGGTTATACTATTTTAGAAATGGTTTATTAAAACATGCTAGGTGTAAAATCACTGGGAACACACTTTCCCCACAAGTTGTCATTAGCTGGGTTCCTTCTATTAATTTAAATGGTCACTTATTGGCTGCAAACTAGGAAAGAGCCATTTGATTTATATTCAGATTGTAGGGACCCTTCATATGGTAACAGAATAAGAAAAAGAAATCCTAGTACAAATGCAGAAATCTTTTCAAGTAGAAATGTCTGTCTTTTGTAATTTCCACAATTAAAAATGGTACAGAAACAAGAGGAGAAGGCAGAATTAATTAAAATAAATCAGATCACTCTTAGGATAGAATTGTTTTTATTACAGAAAAATACTGAGATTGACCCATCACCACACATACAATTATATACACTAATTCTTCTCTGCACACATGTTTAAGACCTGAAAGAGATTAGCCTAACAATTGGTACTAACAGATTTTTCTTTTTAAAATGTGGAATCCAAGATATTGTCAGCTTTACTTGGAATTTCTACAGCTGATTATATTTACCCTTCATTTCTTTTTGTTTTCAGTGTGCCTATCCCAAATGTAACATCTGGAGGCCTGCAGTTTGAAACTAAACTATTTTTGGAAACACCACAATTTTCCAACCCAAACTACTCACAAGCCAGTGGCTAGGCTCTCTGTTCACTGCTTTGTTTTTAACTTTCAAAAAGGGCTGTAGGGAAGGTCTGTTCCTGAGGATACGTGTTATTATAAAAATACCTACGAATACCTAACAGTGTAGTTAGGCTTTCCTCTGGTGTCTCAGTATTTTCTTTTTTACTCCAAGACTGCTAAGTATGTCTGTGTGACTATGAATGAAGTTATTTAGTTCAGAGGGCTATGCAACTATGTATTTTCAATAGACCTGACATTACTTAAGGTTAGCCCCAGGCTGCTGTTATGGTGTTACATGAGGTCAAATCCTTCCATACTGCACAAAGCTTTTTATTTCTTCTTAAGTACACACAATAAGATTGAATCCCAAACTTCCCTACAAAAATATTTATCATCCAGGACTGCACACACCTCTTCCCTTATTATTTGTTTAATTATCTATTTATTTTTAATGGAAAGAGGGGGGGCATCCTGCTCTAGGATAGAGCTCATCATAGACTTGAATTGCCCATGGATTAGAGGCTCAGGAAAAGAATGGTGTAAGCACGTAGCAGCAGCATGCTATTGTATGAAAGCAACCTTTTTCACACATTTCTCTCTGCCAAGTAAAAAGCATTTTGCATAAGGATCATGGACAAGGTATAGTATGGGTCTCATGACTGTCCAAAGCTGCACTTCACAGCACTCATGTTAGGATCACATGCCTTGAACAGCAAGCTAATTCTACAAGATTATGCGTGCAATTAAAAATATCGCTCCACTGGAAGCATGAGATATCCTATTTTGCTCCTTGATGTGCTTTCTTTTTAAATTGAGGGTGTCAATACAATGAATAGCACATCCATGTACAAGCAAAGAAAGGACACAGTGATTCCCAATGATAATACTCAGTAAGTTTCATTCAAACCATCCATTCACTGTCCATTCTCATCTAACTTTCTATATTTGCAAATTTATTTGTCAATATTCTCCTAGGAAGGTATTCAACACCACTGCAATATGGCAAAAAATGCTCATCATTGACCTTCCACCTTCATTAGAATTATACTGCACCTGAAGAAGCCTTCCCTTTACCAAGATGCTACATGGCTTTATGCTAGAGCAAAATACAACATCAAAGCTCTTGCCACACAAATTTTCAAGACTTACACTGTGTTAAAATGCATTACAATTCAGCAAAGGAAGATCAGTGAAATCTTTTTAGGCCGTTAACCAGATAAGAAGAAAACAGCAGATGGCAGCACCATCTAATAGGCTTTTAAGATCAGCATACTGTCAAAACCCCCATAACTCATATATGCACAGCAAATTATTGATGCTCACTTACATGTATCACATATTTTTGTCTATGAAACAATAGAACATAGACTCTGTTTCAGTCCAAGTATGAGTTTCAGTAGCTGCCGACACCACTTCCATTGTTTGAGGTGTCCCAGCAGAATCCAAAGCAGAATTTCTGAGCTGATGTGACCCTTGAGAGTATCTAAGCATAGGTTGTTATTCTACACAGCGAGATGTGATTAACTCAGATGTCTTCAATGATTCTGAGTATGAGGACAGGCACTGGAAGAGATAGCTTATACAGAGGCTGTTCAGCCTCCACCTCTAAAGACGTTTAACGGAGAACTGAGAAAGAGTTTGTCAGTAATGATACTGGCCTAGTTGATGCCACACTTGCTAAAGGGGAGAGAACTCCAGGGCATACAGGCAGAGGCATACAGGGAGAAGTGCTTGCAGTTGTAAAGTTAAAATACACTTTACATGGTATACCACTAAATCAGTCAGAACTTTATTTTGAAAATTAGGAAAATACAGGTTTTTCATTTAGGGCATCTTGCATACATTTACTTAACAGTAACACTAATTTTCTTAAATACATAAGGGCTGGGTGGTTTTTTTTTTTTCAGTTATTGCTTTCCTCTGATGTTCTGCTGAATCAGGACTTTTAAGCAAGTACTTAAATAATTCACTGTCACAGTGAGTCTGTTAGATGAGACAGGGACTGCCCCAAATGCTTTCCAGCCAGGACCAGAACAGTAGCCATTTCACTCTACCACTAGTGAAGCACTGATTTTTAACAGTATTAATAAGCAGCTGAGTAGCTGGCAAGGTGAGCAAAATCAAAACCATATGCTGGAAAAAGAGGAAGACTTTAGTGGAGACACAGACCTTGTCCCTGTTCATAACTAATCTGCAGTTATTGCATAAGCTTAGTGCTTTTCCACACCCTTCAATGTGTGGACCTTTCAAAATGTTCAAATGGAAATGAAGATTCTCTCACAGAGAATTTAAATTTACAGGAAAGTAGATTCCTTTGACAGCTTCTTATAAGCTGTCTGCAAGTCCTGAGGAACCCCTTGCATCACAGGATACTTCTTTCAAACTTCCTGTCCTGTATCTGCCTTTAATACATAATTCTGTACTAAAGAATTGACCTCAGAGACGTAAAATCCATCATCTCTTCCTGAAAGTCACTGTTAATAATGAAGTCCCTCAAAGTCAACTCCAAACTGCAAGCTGTACAGCCTCATTAGTTCTGCTGCAACTGATGAACTGTAACTGCTTGGAAGTAAATGAGGAAACCTGTTGTTCACACAGAAGAACAGATTTGAACAGATTTCATTTTGGCTCTGCAGAGCTCACAGAAGTAAAAAGTGGCAATAATGTTGTTGTTCAATAAGTCAGCACATGTGAGTGAATCCACAAAGGGAGCAGATGTGTTGTGCAAGAGGGTAACATTTTTTTACAGAGTCACTGTCAGTGCTAAACCACACTCTAAACTTTCTTTCATGAGATCATAATTATAGAAAACTGCCCTCTCCCTCTCTTTTATAATCCACAGAATTATGTGTGATAGATTAAACTCTCTGCTTTACACCCGTGCCTTTCATTGAACCATCACCTTTAGAGCAATGACAGTTCTTTGGGAAAGAGCACAATGTAGTGTAAACAGCATCACTTTTCCTACAACTTTGAACTGCTTGTGGCTAATGTAAAATTTGCTGATAAAAGCAAATTTGCCAAATATATATCAATTTTCCAAAATATATCAATCAGTGGCCTCATATAGCATAATAAAAAAAGGACTCATGAAGCCTTTAGTCTCATGTGAGCTAGGGTAATGCTATTATCTTAATTTTACTCAGTAGCTGGTAAACTACCATGTTACACACTTTGCCTTCTAAAGCATCTTAAGAAATGCTCTGCATAGCATTGCATTCCTTTGGCAACTGAGAGACCTAAATTCTGAGACATTTTCAAAAGTAATGTAGGCAATCAATCAGGATTCCGGCCTACATTTGGAAAAAAAATAAAAAGGCCATTTAATTTGGACACTGGGCCTAAATTTAGACAACTATCTTACAAAACTTCTGGCCAAAAGACAGCTTGTGCAGGAAGAAATGCAGAAAAAAATATCAAATTTTCCAAAACTCTGTGTAGCTTTTGGATAATGTGAATCAGCTTCTTTATTCTTGGATCCTGAATCAAATTCAGTGGAAAAAAATGTGCAGTCTTACTTATTTTGTTGTTGTTATACCCAGAACTGCTGCCTTTGAACATGCAGTCCTCAGTAAACTCATGTTGCATGCCAAGGTTAAGAATAACAGTCAAATATGAAAATCATGTTTTCAAGTGCTGGATGCTTGCAGGACAATGAAACACTGCATTTCATGGTAACTAAATAAAAATACCTAACATCTCCTAAAACATATGACATCCAAACCTTGCTTAATCTGCTCAACAGAATCTCCTAGGGAACTAAATCAAGCAATGGGGATATAACTCTAAAGGACAACAGAGAACCCAACTACTCCCATTCAAAAGGAAAATCAAAATAAATAGGAATAAGTAGTTCACCTTATTCCTTTTCCAGTATTTCCCTTTTCTTTATCCTCTATTTAGCAGTGAAAAATTTGCATGGAGCTAAAAGGTCCTTCTGAAGAAAAGTGATTTTAAATTTGATGGCAAGCCAGTCTCCCCTCGAGTGACAAGCATCAAGATGCATGCACGCCCCTTCATACAGCACATGCTTAGTAATTTACCTGGTCTGATACAGCTGGTGCAGCCCTGCTCATTCCTTGATGGGCCTTAGATGGATCACCCCTTGCTGAGCCAGGTCCGGATCTTGGTGCTTTACCAGATTTACTAGCACTGCGCCTACTTCCTTTGCAACACCTTTCGTGCACGGGGAGACGGTCAGGAAAAAAGGTTCGGCCACAGTTTCTACATGGCAGCAGCTGGGCTTGAGCACTATAATAAGCTGCTTCATTTTCATCTGTAAGTGTATAGGAACCAGAACCAGCAAGGATCTCAGGTTTCCTGGGCTCTGGCCTTTTGAGGTGCTTTGGTAGTTGATTGTTCTCAATACGCCACTTCTCTAGGCACTTAGGTTCATGTATAGCAATAGATTGTGACCCAAATTCTCTGCCACAGATATAGCATACCTTGAATGGAGGTCTTCTCGGCAAGGGTGTTTGAGACATGTCTGAAGAATCTGACTGTTGTGGTATTACTGCAGTGCCTGGTCACCTTTTCTGGGATGCAGCTTCTAGATGTACTACTTTGGTAAAAATTCTGGGAAGATCTGTCACATAAGATCATGAAATTTGCTCTAAAGGCAAGGTGCTAGAGATAATAACAGGAGCTTCTTCAGCACTTGATAGAATACTGCAAGTTTTGTTCACATTGTTTTTCCTGACATTTGTTTTCATGAAGGGTATCACATTTCAGGAAACTTTCTCCTACGCAAAAACAGCTTGGGAAAGTCTGTTATTCAAAATGATTGTACATCTTCTTAATCCACTTTCATGAGCCAAAATATATTAGGGACTTCAAAGCTGGAACACTGAATGTTATGGCTGTTTCAGTAGAGAAAGGGGGTTTCTGTGTGTTTTCCTTTTGTCTTTTGTTCTTACACGAACCTGAAACAAATGAAATTAGTATAAATTAATAAATGTATTCTCTATAGTTAAGGTTCCCAACCACTGGTTTATCACAAGGCATAATTAACCTTACTAATCTGTTCTAATTTTAAATAGCAGATAAATAACATCAAATATATTCTTAAACGTAGTGATCAGATGAACAACGTAAATCTGAAATTCTGGTCCCAGAGGATTGTAAAATCATGAAGGACATGAAATAAGATGGGTTTGCACAAACTGAAACTGATGACATGCAAGCGGTTGGGTGTATAACCAATATGCTTTATTTTCAGTTACTGATAGAACTGGTATTTCTTCAATTTACAAACATTCAAAGTTGATACTTAAACATCATTTCCCTGTCTTCAGAGACATAAGAAAAAGTCCCTCGGTAGAGAGACGTCAATGTCCAATCTATAAAGGGACAGTCAGAAAGGAACATGTTCCCAGTCAGTTTAGTTGAAGGAGATAATTAGATCCCTAAATTCAGCACTTGTGGTGTCTCAAATTCTCTGACCAGTCTTGATTCTCCCAGTACAAGAGTGTTATTAATGAAATGGAGCAGGCTTTTTAATAATAAGGCTTACTTGCTTTGGGGGCTGAAGTACATGCTGGATGAGAAAGGGAACTGCATTTGTTTAGTCTCCAGATATTAGAAGATACGTTTCAGTTTTTCAATGTCCAGTCTACCGCTGTAAACAGATAAATTTGTGATTTATCCCTTAAATGTTCATTTCTTACAGAATTTTGGGCTGGTCTTCCAAGGATTAAAAAAATGTAATTCAGACCGTACACATGTATGGCAGAGGCTACTGTTTTAATTGCATGGAAAAATAAAAAACCAAAATAGCAAATCACATAGATAGGTAACTGCCAAGGACAGTCTACTTTATCTGTAATAGAAGAAATATCTGGCTAAAGTCATCTTTACCTTACTGAATATCCAGACTTTATCTCAATCCTTCCAAACTTTTTGGGGATTCCTAACACACAAACATATCCACACTGGCTATCTTGGTGTCCTGGTTCACTTCCTCTGCTGCAACCATCCAACCTGGATGTTTTTACTGCTTTTTTGCCATGTCAGCATTGAAGACTTTGTTCCCATTCAACAGCCTTTTCACCCTTATCTGTCCCACCGCTAAACCCTTGGGCTGAAGTTTACTATACCCGACTACAATGACACAGTTTTGTCGTTACTTTTGAGATGACAAACTTAAACTTCATCTGTGCCACTGAGAAGCAACTGAGCTCATTCTAGTCTCTTACAAATATTCTAATGGGTATTTTAAATACAGGGACAACAGTGAAAAATCAAGTTGTCACTAGGTTCATGTGAGTAGTCATCCTTTTTCCAGGTACACAAAAATGTTTAGATTGCTGCGTTGACACTGCTTGATGAAATACTCACAAAGCTGCATATTTCTGGAACGCTTGGGATACTTTCTTATTTTACAGAAAATTCCTGTGAAGCTTGTGTTTATTTGTAGGCAAACTGGAAAATGTGAAGACCATCAGACCCAGTTTGTGATTTGTACTGGAACAAATCTGTGAGCAAGTATGTTGTAGCTAGCTGTTAAAATTTTTGAGGACTGTTATACTTGATGCATTCAAAGTTAACATCTCATCCAAAACTGTATTCGATAACTGCAGTAAGCTCAAAAACAGGATGAAGTGTGTGGCTGTAGTATCCTCTCAGGTCTGAAGCTATCAGGTGTATTGTCATGATATACAATGATGGTTACACAGAATTATAGCACCAGAATTTTTAGTTCAGATATCGAACCAACATGTTCAGCAGTATGTGAAATGTAAATTTCTAGTATTTAGACTACTAGCAAACTAGTACTACTGCAAACTGTAGTAGTACTGTACTTCAAGGCTGTTTGAAAGACTGGGAGAGCTTCCAAGGAGGGTGGCCTGCTGGATGAATCCAAGTTGGGAAATAGCCAAGCCCTTTCTGACGATGAAGGGAATCGAGAGCCAGGGAAACATTAAAGGGTCATGAAGGCAAGGGAGATAAGGGTTATTGGCAGGTCACAGGAAGGGAGCATCAGAAAGTTCAGTAACATTTCACAGAACTTCTGAACTTTGCAAGGTCCTATTTATGTCCTATTTATTGATTTATGTCAAAAAGAAACTTTCTCATACCTGAGAGGATTCTTAAAGCAACAGTGAACACTGAACTGCCTGCCATATGAAGAATGTTAGGTGACTAAATCTGTTGCCATTAGGAATGAATCAGTCAATAAAAGATGCTACAAACAATCTATTAACAATATAACCTATTGTTGGATTTCCAAGCTTGCTATTGTAAATACTTTATAAGAGAATTATGCTTCCTTGTGGGGATTACACCATTTGGTCTACATTTATTCCTGCCAAGTTCACTGTTATTATTTGGAAACTTCCTATAAATTCAGTGTGAAATGAAAAGGCATACGGGCAGTTCAAATGTTCTCTAAAGCTCAGTGGTAAAGATGTGGAAGTAATGTGGATTTAATAATTCAAAATATAAAAATTTCTTATATTTTTCTTTTTAAAATGTTGCAGTATGTTTTAATAAAGTGGGAAGGTACAGTTGATGATTGCATAGAGCTATGGGAAAACATTTCTCTCTTCTGCAATTCTAATGATGACAATGCTTAAAAACAATTTAATGAACTGAAGTACAACTAGTAGAGAAATCAAATGCAATTAAAAGCAAATTAAATACTATGGCTAGTTTAGAATCAGGATAAGAGCTTTGATCTAACCAAAATAGAACAAAATGATGAGAGCACAAACAGCTCAATCTATCATTTTCTTGTACTGAAGTGGGAATGGGGACGCTTGCACACAGTTTTTAAACTTCACCTAATCAATTGCAACCATAACATTATTGCAACAACAGCAACAATAGAATTATTAACCACACCAGAAATTGCAACAACAGTATTATTAACAATGCTTCACTTATGCTGCCTTCTCTTAGCTGCTATGTGTGATTTAACCTATTGAAGTGGAAACTTCTTCCCTGAAACAGCCTTCATTATGTCTTGTTTCATGTCAGTGTTGGAATTTGGAAGCAAAGTTGACACATACGTTTCCTATTTCCTGTATGCAGCCAATTTCTGAAGAGCAACCCTCTCTGTTTTTCATCTCTCTTGATTCTCTCATGGAAACAATTCCTCAAAAACCATTATAAAGTCATTTTATAAACCTGGATTCCTTGACTGAATTGAAAAAAACATACTTATGTTAGGTGGGGAATTAGACTGGCTATTTCCAATGAATCTGCAACACTACTGTCTTTGACTTAGCTAGAATTCCACACGAAGACCTCCCAGCTATGACAAAAACAGAGTTTACCTTATGGAAGAACACACTGCATGAAACTTCCTACTACCAGGACATAACTGTGTTTATTCAATGGACAAAATACAGGAACAGCTCTGAGAATTTGGAGAATCTGTTTTTGTACAGTTTATGGAGGCTGACCGGTATCATAGCCTTTCCACGTGTAGCTGAATCAGACTGTAAACTCTATTTAATCTATATGGCTCGTTTACTGTCACTTTTCTAATCTGCTAGCACAGAAAGATAAATCCTTGCACCGCATAAACACAGAACTTTCAAGCTTACATGTGAAAAACACCCCAAGAACCTTTTAGATATGTTTGACTCCACCTAAAAGCAGAGACAATTAAAAAAATCCCCTTGGACATGCTTGACTTCATCTAAAAGCAGAGACAATTTCTAGGAAGATCATAAGCAAGCAAAATAAGCAGTGGGAACCAATTACTTTGCTGTTTTTTTTAAAAGTGCTTGATAAAGCTGAGAAGGATTTATATGGAGTACTTGCTTCAGGAGACGGTGGCTTAAATCCAAGAGGCTCTTTGGAGAGGTCATCTATAATTGCATATTGCTTGCAAAAATCAGGACTACGATAAGAGATTTATGAGAATGTCTGCACAGGCTGATCTGCTTGAGGGAGAGGATGAAAGGCTACAGAGACATATACATGAAGGGGAAAATATATGGGTCCAAAATGGTGGCAAATACAAAAGCCTGGCAGAAGCTCAGCTACAGATAGGTTATCAGTGTCAAAAAAAGAATAGACTAATTTTAGCTTGCAGAAAGGAACTGGTTCATTCATTATCCTGGATTCAAGAACTCTTGGTTGTGTGTACCCTCATTTATGTAAAACCCCACTTCACTCTAAGGTTTCCCTTTGTTTTCCCTTTCTTCAATACTACACTCAATGTTGTATACTTATTCTGCCTGCCCATCATGCAAAGCTTTCTGTTTGTGACACCATGTTGTCATGTGGGTCATTTAATAAGGGGGAATTTATGTACATTGGATTAAACTCACAAGAATTGTAAAAGAAAAGATTTTACCTGTAATACCTAACTTTACTGTTATATAAATTAGAAATGTCTCAAATAGCTCTAAGTGAGAAGCAACAAGCAAAAGCTTCTTGTACTACAAGGGCACCCAGAGACCCTTGTTTTTCAGTTTGGGCTGGACTGTGTAAACAGATAGAGGAGAAAATTCAGTATAAGAGGATATAAGATATAGAGATTAAACAAGTGATCTGCCAAGCATAACACAGTAAGTCTGAAAAAGAAGAAAATTAAATTTAGATTTTCGAGCACACCCGAATACTGAATCAGTCCAGTCACAGGATTTTCTAAGGCTGATCCCTAACTTTACAATCAAGACAAAAGTAAGTCTTTTTTCTCTACTTTCATGGGTTCTCTTTATATATACAAATAAAAGAGGTGTCAGAAAGGACCAAACTGACACCCTCTGTTGAGTGCCAGAAAGCATTGCTTCAGGCTCTTTCCAAATAAAATGTTTCCTATGAGGCATCCCATTATTCTTTAAGGGAAAGAAAATGAAATTAAACCATCTTGAGCTTTATTAGTTCAAGATTCATTTAGCTTTATTTAGCATCTTGAGCTTCATTTTTTTCTTGTGCTAAATGTTTTATATTGCTCAATTGTAAATAATTTTAGAAATCCATTAAGACAAAGTACTCAAACATAAACTGGAAAAAAATATTGGACAATTTGTAATTTCTGTTGGATCTGTTTTTCACTGCAAGATAAAACATTTTCATATTTGCAACAATATTTTTAGCAAATTAACCACATATTAAAAACCTCATATTTTTCCAGTTCTCCACAGTTTCTGGCTGAAGGAATCTCCTTTGGTTAGTCCTAGAGACGAATAATTTCCTTCAATCATGTGAAAAGAATAATCTATTATTTTATGGAAATAAATACCACTGAGAGGTAGAAAATCCAAAATTTACTATGTCAACATGCTTCATCTTTTCATAGCTGAGCATGATGTCTTTATGCATCCTCCTCTCTCAAGAAACCACGTGCAAGCTCCAAACATACAAATATTGGCATACACCTCACTTTTGTCAGCTTTAAGTCTTTGTTAGTCTGTAACGCCTAGTATCACAACAGCCTGGCTTAAATGTCTCAGGAGCAAGCACACTCAGAAACATCCAAGTGTGCAGCTTGTTCTAGCAGAGAACCAGGTGCACATACACCTTTTTCCCCGTGCTATCTGCAGCCCAGAGGGTGGTGGTTATGCCTTTGTTTAAAGTGGATGCAGCCAGACAGGAGGACAAGACAAGAATATTCAAAACCAAACAGGCCAAGTTAAAAAGCCATTGCAGGTTAGAACTGTCTGGGAATCTTCTAGTGAACATTGTTCCCACTGTTTAACGTGTTGGTTAGATAAAACTGGAAGTCTCCTCAAAGATGTATCCTGTATGACTTACACAAGAGAGAAATTGTGGGTGTCAGTGAGCCTGTCTCTACATGTGTGTGCAAAAGTCCATTACAATGTAAGATAAGGAAAAACACAATCCAGAGGTTCCTATAAAGCTTTTATAAAGAACTATTTAAGGTGTTCTTTGTAATGAGACAATTAACCTAGTCAATGCTTTTCACAATTTTCCTCTGACCAATGAAATGACCAGGTCTTTCTTTGGATGTGATTATTATTCTATCTAAAACTTTATGGGTCAGTCAAAAAGTCCCTAGTATCAACAGCATCTAGCACATATTTGGCATTTAAGAAGACCCGATATACAATTACGCAGTAATTAGTTCTCTTTTTCTTAATTAGGTCTATCTAAGTTTGTGACTATGTTACCAGAAAGTTGGAGATTGGTTCTAGAGACCCAGTAGTTCTTTCATCTTACTATATCCTCTGCCCAGATGTAAGAAGTAATTATATTGATTTGACTTAGATCCTAACATCATATGAATAAATTATGACTGCTACTAGTTAAAATACATGGGAAAAATGAAATATTTTTAGTGAAAAAAAGTAACTTTTCAGACTTTTAACATTCAAAAACTTTAAAAATTCATAATTCAGTAACACCATTCTCTCACATCTCAGATATCCTGTAGGCTCTACAGTGTTCCTGGTTTTTGTATTTTACTTAGTGCTGCATTACACTTATGAAGGTAAAGATTATCTTTGTTATACTCACAATTATTTAATACACTCATCTGATATTCTAAAGGCACAATATTACTGCCTCCACACTTGTTCTTGTGCAAAAATCAGCAGATATATTCCCAGTGTGGGTGACAGTAGTGATATTTACTCATTACATTCTGAATCATCTGCCATTACTAGAATATATCTGTGATATTTACCCTTCAAATCCTAGATATGAGATATGCATCAAATAATGAATAGATGGGGTATGTTAACCCTGCCCACAGCACAGAAGCATGAGAGAAAGTGGACACTGAAGTATGCTTACACAGCTCAAAGTGAGCTACCTGTACTTTCTAGCTCAAGTGTCTTTGTTTGGCATTTCCATTTCTGGAACTCATATGCGCAGAATCAATTTTTTTTTCCCCAGGGGATCTGGGTGATGACTGTGCAATTATTACAAGAAGATAGGTTCATCCTCAGGGAGAAAAAAAATGGTGGATGGATAAATGTATATTCAGTTATGAATCTGAAAAAAAAAGAATAGAACCCAAAAACATCAGCTGACGTCAAACTGACGCAAATCCTTGGAAATCAGAAGAAGGATGACACTGCACATGTGCTGAGTGCCTCTCCCTGGAAATGTAAAACGATTCAGTGATTGAAAGACAGTTTTCCCAATAATCTGCAGTTAATTATAATAATGCAGTTACATTATACAGGATAAAGTAATCTAAAGTGGTGAATGTTCTTTCTTTAACAGTGTAAATCAATCTTAAGAGACTGATTTTTCTGAACAAGAAAAAAAGTGTTTCTGCTGATAAACAATTCCATAACTAAGGTTTTTGGTACTTTTGTTATGAACAGGATACTCAGATAATCTAATTATCATGGAAATTACTAAACTCAGCAAGAGAGACCAGCTACTAAAATATGAAAACTAAATGAGCAGAGAGCCACAATAGCAGAGGGAATCTAGAACAGCAGAGGAAATTATCTTAAGTGGAAAATGTCTAGAAAAGCAAAATTCTGGACATTCCAATTATTTTGTGAAATGTTGGAAAACCTAACAAGACATTAAACACTCACTGTCACGTGAATAATGCAGAACATCCTAACACTTTGCAGAACACTCATGATGTAGTGACACGAAAAATAAAGGGCTGCCTACTAAATCTGTTACGGAAAACAGTGTGCTAGGAGGGCTGTCAAAACATTCACCATGTCCAGCAAGAGCCTTAACAGCACTATAGTACTCATTCTGAAGGCTCTTGCTTGTAAAAAAATCTTAAAAGCACCATTCTTCTACATTACTGTTTTTCTATTCCAGAACAGTGATTTACAACTGATGGATAAAGGTCATCAAGTTTTACCTGGTACCCTTGGGTCCTGATGATTATGTAACTTGTCATGTTTAATGAGCATCTTTTTCTCACTTTGCATTTGAAGCATTGATCCATGGTCCTGTTTCCTGCCTTATAATTCTTTAGTGAACAGGATTAAATTTCATGTTACAACAAAAATACATATGGATAACAAGCCTGAAATATGCCCATATAATGTGACTTAAAAATACATGTCTGAGCTCTCTAGTGTGTGGCCATAATTTCACCTGTTTGTAAGCCAGTGCATTCTATTGGAGATCAATGTCCTATGGAATTAAGTAGATAGAAAAGCAAATTTTAGTAGAATATATGAATTTGTAATGAAGGAAATGGTATTAGTTTGTAACTTAAGCGATCAGTTCAGTTATAGTACCTTAGGAATAAATTTTGCAGTAAGCTTTAAGATAAACCACTTGGAGAGGAAAGTTTTCTGTTTCTGTTGTGCTTTACAAACAAAGCAAAACAAAGCAAAATAAAATGGCTTTTTAGTAAAACTTTTCATTATTGTTATGTACCATGTATTTTCCAGGAAAAGAACTGAAAGAGCTAATTTGTTATATAAGATACAATCAGCAACTATGTACCAGGTAGGGCTGCCTTTTAGAGAGAGTAACATTTCTGCTTTTCAATGTCCACATTGCTGGCCATGAGTACTGCAATTGAATTGTTCTGCCCCTTAAAACACACACATAAATTAAGAGTGGGGAACCAAAAATTCAGAACATCTGACCTAGTTAATGCTCACGTACCATTTTTTTCCAGGCCAGGCAGAAACAAATTCCAGAGAACAAATGCACTGTCCTCACAGTAAGCACTAATACACATGAATGTATTACCAGCTAGCTGATCTAAGGTAGAAAGTCACTCAAATCTTTGTTGATTGACCTTTTTGCTTATTTACAACTGGGCCCCTGACCTCCTCAGGAATCTGGCCATCTGGTACTCAGGGAAAGCACTGTTTTAGTTGGATGAGCACAGGACCCAGGACTGCATTATTTAAACCTTTATTTAAACATGGCTGACTGAGGGTCAGGCCAGGCATGCTGTCAGTACCATCTTCACTAGGAAATTAGGTTAAACCCAGCAAAACTGGGTTGTGAGCTCAGAGGACCCCATGCCTGTTGTCCAGGCACAAGAGTCGCCCGGGAGAGAAGGAAAAGCACGGTTCCTCCTCACCGAACTACTCCTCCACTGTCCTGCCCGAAAAAACAGAGTTCACAGGCTTATTCAGATCCAAGGCTCCCGACACCGTGGATGGAGTCTAATTTTTCATGTCCTCCTAAACACCTATTACCTCCGCTGGGATTAAAATACCCGCATGTCCCCTAAAGCCGGGCTCTCCGCGCTGCTGCCCCGGCCCTGCCCGCGCCCGCTCCGCACCGAGGGGCGTTGCGCACGCGCCCCCGGCCGGGCCGCGCGCCGCCGTTACCGCGGCAACACCGCCCCGCATGCAAATCCCCGCCGCCGGCGCGGCCGCCGATTGGCCAGCGCGGCTGTCCGTCACCGCGCGGGCACGCGCGGCCGCGGCCCGCCGGGCGCTGAAGGGGTGCGGGAGCCCCTCGGGTCGGGATGGAGCCTGCCCTTCCTGCCCTTCCCTCGGGGAGAGCTGGGATGGAGCCTGCCCTTCCCTCTGGTCGGGATGGAGCCTGCCCTTCCTGCCCTTCCCTCGGGGAGAGCTGGGATGGAGCCTGCCCTTCCCTCGGGGGGAGCCCGGCTGAAGGGATCAGCTGCGCCCGGCCGGGGCTCTGTGGGAAGCGCCCCCGCTCATCCTTGCACCCTTCTCTCAATCCTTTTCCCCTCTTGCCTGGGAGAGAAGGGACAAATGGCGTCATTGCGAAGTCCAAGCAGCAGAGAAGGATAAGCATGAGGAGTCCTAAATCCGTCTCCCACGTAGGCACTCTTCTCATTCAAAAATTCACACTTTTCAGCCAGACTGTTTTCAACACTTTTCCAAATTTAACTTTTTCAAGCTTCATATTTTCCCTGGAAGTTAATTCTTACAGAAACAATTATAAATAATTGCTACAAGAAAACACCACTGGTTTAAACATTCCCATGGCAAGTGTTCTCTGGTAGCAGTGCCAAGAGCTGCTTTCATGCTGCCCCTTTCTGCATGACAAGCCTCAGTTGTCACTTAGTGAAAACAAAATGCACAACAGGCATCATTTGTGTAGGGTCATGCCAAGAGCAAGTGTTCTGCTAAGCAACAGAGATCTCCTGCAAACAAATTCTAGAACCTGTTTGAAATTTTTGGTGTGCCTGGTGTGCTGGTAAGGCAGATATGAAGTGAACCTGTCAAGCAGGCTTTTACAACATCACATTCTTCAACCAATTGAATTACCAGGCCTGAGACCCAAAGTTATATTCACAAAAATCTTCCTGAGAAGTAGAATCACAATCACGTTGTCTGATTAGATCATGTTGCATTGCAAAACGTCAAAGTGTGAAAAGAAGGAAAGTGATAGCAGGCAAAGCCTTCTGACACTGCAGCACCAGGGAGCCCAACAGATAACTCAGTTTTATGCTGTGTATGACAAAGGCTGTTCATCAAATAAATAGCACCTGGAATAAAAGCAAATGACATTTAACATGCCCTTTGCCTTAGGGGTTTAAATACAATTCGTATTGCACCAAATCTATTGTCAGCATGACACAGAACTCCCACCTTTTGACAGAATTAAAATGCAGACCCTCTTTTGAGCAGTATTTGCAGAATGCTTTGATGCTGTGAAGAAATACAAGGAAAAATTATTTCACCTCATCACTGATTCTGTCACCCAAGACTGTTAGTTTCAAGTTATTTGAGGTTACAAAACTGTGATCATTGTATGTGACAGATAAACAAAGCATAAGAATAATAATGCAGTTACAAAATAAAAATCTAGGAAGTGCTAAGGTTAAAGTTACCCTTTGCCTTACAGATCTAACAGAAAGTTTATAAATAGAAATAAAAGTATGTTTGCATGTTGTAAACACCTACACTGACCTATATGTCTTCAGAAAATAAAAAATATTTTTCTCCATTGTATGATTTAATTTGTTGCCTAAACATGAGCTCTCTCAGATGCCAACTCAAAGGTCTGAAAATAGCAATCACTGTATAAGATTTAAGAAAAAGACCCCAAAATCTTGCTATTTTTTGGTTTAAAATAATAAAAGTATTTTCAGATCATTAGAAATGAGGAAAAAATACCAACAATACCAAAACAAAGTAAACAGTACCATATTCCAATTTAAAAGCCCACTCCAAATCCTTAACAAAGTTCTTATCAAGGTGATGGAATACATTTTCCGTTACAAGTACCGTAAATAAAATAGATAGATTTTTAATAAGTTACTATATAATACTTGGTAATTTTTCATATAAATTTGTACCAACAATATACTAAAAATTGGTGAGAAATTTCCAGCTGAATTCCTGATTTCTGTATTATGTATGTATTTATATATGCTTGTATGTGTGGAGATGTTTAGGTATATGAAAAAGTAAAAATTGACAACCCTGAAAAATGTTTGCTATATTACATATGCCATACATGTGGTTTACTGCAGCTGACTGGTACTCTGTTATTTTAAATTAAATGGTACAAAATAGCATTTAATCTCTCCTGGTTTGTATCTTTTCCATACTCCATTATCAACTCTTGCTGACTAGATAGAATGAAAACAAAAAACTCATGAATTACTTTCACCAGAGAAAGAAGAACAGCAAAAATTAATTGCTCTCCACTATGTATCTTCTTCAAGCCAGATTCTATCACATAGTGGACAAGATACTCCCTAGAACTGGCTTTATTATATGAAGTAATTTACATTTCATGTACATGTGCAATTAGGGCACCCTGGAACAACAGAAAGGGTCATAGAGAATCCATAGGATATCAATGTGTCAGATAATTCCCCAAAGGGCCTGAGACAAACTTCAATAAAAATAGTCATACCCCAGCAAGACAGAAACAACCCTGATATAAGTACTTTGAACGTATTTTTGTAAACATCATTCCAACTAATAACTCCTTTTCTTCTGCTGCCCTATTTTGCTTCCTCCAAAACTCTGGGTGGGATCCTATCTGAAGGTCAACTTGGAAGCAGCAGAGGAACAATAAATAAACCAAGAGTACAAAAAATGCCTTAAAAAGTAGCTTGGATGGGGTAAAGGTGAGAGATCATCAATTGCTAGGACTTCTTTATTTTTACTATTTATTATAGCTCATTTGCTCATGGAGAGAAAACAAATGAGGAAAGTCCATTTCATTATCTATTATTTTTACTTTCTGGATTGCTTTTCTGAATGTTTGGAAATGTTTGTTATATATCTTTCCCATTACCAGTATTTCTTTTCTCTTTTGTGTAAAGCAGTAATAGCTCCACTGAAGATTTTCCTATGACAAAATGTTTTGGTAACTGAAGATTTAAGAACTTGTCTATTCAGCCCATGAAATCAGTCTATGTTTAATATTATTTAGTTGTTGTGAAGACATTTCTTAGGAGACCAATGTATTTAGTTTTGGGCATTGCTTTGTTAGATGCCACCCTTTTGCTTTACTCTACCGATTTAGCATGCAGACCCTCCCTCAGAGCATATCTTCAAAGCATCTGGAAGAATGTCAGTAAATTAACTACCCTCTGTGTTCAGTGATTTTTCTTTCCTGAAGAAGAGAAAGGTTACACCAAAGCTGAAAGGGACGCGTGCCTTGTTTTCATTACAATTTCCAATGGACTATCAGAAGACAGAAAAGATTTTGTTGCAGCTAAGAACACAGTTCAAACCTGCACAACCAGATTTCCCTTTGAAGCTGGAAGTTTTCCCAGGAAGATGGATATGGCTGCAGCTGAAGCAACAATCATTTTTCATGAAGTGAAATACTGCTGCACATTCCAAGGCTGGACTACTCCAAGCAAATTACACAGTGTTAATGACATTTCCCCATGTGACCACCTGAAAATAACTAGTGCTTTTTTCACCAGAACTGTGTTTATCTCACAATTATACTCCTACAATACCTTAGATAATACTTGTCAGTAACAAAGATTGGTGAGAAAAATGTCAGATCCTCTGAATTAGTGGCTTTAACAAAAGAAAGAGAAATTCTGAGAAAGAATTCTGAAACTCCAAAATGCAGTGGGAGGGAGGAAGGACCCTTGTATTTCGACAGAAAAGCACAAACACAGTATTTAGAAGAAGTGATGGAAGAATAAGTGGCAGCATGAAAATTATAAAATTATTAACTTATCAAACAAACAAAAAATCTTCCAGAAAGACCAATTTTAATTCGAGCACTGAATTTCTCTCTCTTGGCAAGAAGGTTTGACTTAATAACCAAATCATTGGTTATTAAAGACATCTATCTATATGTGAACTGTTCCTGTCTTGTGCAGTGCTGTAGCCACGAGTCTTACATTTCTCAGTCCATCACAAAGGATGCATATTATATTGCTCTGGACACTGCTATTAGTTTATACTCCCTCTTCAGGACTGTAGTTGCAGGACATGGTAGCCACGTTTATTGGCCTGCTTTCCCAGAAGGCAGCCCGAGAGTCATCACTCTGCACACACCAGAGCTCTCTGCTGTGAGTTTCCTCCCCTGACTGCCAAGAATATCAGAGGAATTGGATTTGCAGAAACCCGAACTCCTCGCCTCCAGCACAGGGCAGCCCAGGGCTGCTTTATACAGACTATACATTTCTTCCAGCCTCCTTGGAGTGGCTGACTCGTTGCAGCCTCACACAGTCTGCCGTTTCACACTCTTTCCTTTCTTATTACATCCCACATAGGCAGTGACCATTGCCAAATCTGTCCTAAGAGCGGGAATCACCTTGTCTCCAGTGCAGCCCCCTTTGCCCTGCTGTCACAGTGTCTAGCCATCAGCAATCTTGTGCCCCAAGCATCACCTAGATGCAAATTGGAACAGCAGTGCATCAGCTGCAGGGAAGCCCAGCTACATACACATAATATACTTCAGGATGAGACAATTTTCTTGCAACAGATGTTCTCCATTCCAGTCACTGATATTACTGCTGCCTGGATGCCCTTTTTTGACATATCTTTTGTACCTAGTGTACAATTTTCATTTCATAAGCATCTTTCACATCAAGAACATAATAGGTAATGAAGGCTTCCAACAAAGCAGAAGAAGCTTACCAGCAACAAAAACAGAAAGAAAGAAAAAAGAGGCTGATGATATAAAGTTAAATATAAGATCAACCTATTTGAAAAAACAAGGAGTAAACTACCTGAGGAGAAACTGTTAACATGCATTGAGTTCTTCAACTTCTTAAATCTCCATATCAAGCCCACATGACCTAAGGCTTTAGGCTAGCTGCAAAATTAGTTGGATGAAATACTATGGCCATGTTACACAGTAGGTCAAACTAACAATCTGTTGATCCCTTCTGGCTCTAAAATCTATGAGTCAAGTGATTCTTCCTAAGTGGCCCCAACAGGGATTTGAGCCCTCTGTGACTTAAACCCCCACCATTTCTTCTTGCATTTACATGTTAAAGATTTTTATTTTTCAATCTACCAATCTTTTTTCTTCCTATTTCATCACAGTAGCCCCACCAAAATGGATCTCCATGCAGATGAGCTGCAAGTGATTCCCTATTCTCTGTCTTTTTCCCTCCATTAACTGCATTAAATATAAATAAGCCAGAAATAGTGTCAGCAGAAAGGACTGATTTCCAATTCTTCCTTAAAAATCACTCACAAGCAAGATCCAGAATTTAATTACAGCCAAAAACAGTCAAGAACCACAGTTAGATCAATTTTTATCCCATAATTCTAAGCCAGGATGTCACTAAAACAACAGCTGCATATTATAAATGGTACAAAGATTTTAAAATCTCCCTGCACTCAACCAAAGAGTGAAGAAAGAGATTCTCCAGTCTTCAGATGGGTCTGAAAATACTTGAAGGCCTCCTATGTGCAGTCTGTCAATGCATCAGGTGCCAAACATGTAAAACATCCACTAAGCCTTCTCCTGCAAACCTAGATTTATATTCTGAAAGAGACTAAGCAAAGTCTTGGTGTGAGAAGTAGAGAGGCCACTTTTCAAGTTCAGTAGACCCTTTGTATTAATAATAAACAAAAAAATCTATCATTATCCCATTGCTCACTATCTCCCTTTCTTCTGTCTGCTTCCTCTTTCCTTACCCATACTTCAATCTTCCTTTGTCTTTTACTTTTTAAAATTTTTCTACTCTATCCTCCTAGTACTTCACTTTGCTGATGTTTTGTCCTGTGGCAAACCTGCCAGTGCCAGCTTGTTTCTTCATCATCTTTCTCTTTTCCCCCAGTTTGCTTTCTCTCTCACTTTTCAGCATGCTCACCCTTTGTCTTCATTGCCCAGCTGCACTATTTGGGCATTTTCTCTCTCCTTTCTAAGCCACTTACCTATTTCAGTCACATGTTCATGTCCCCAACAGCTACACCTATCCATCCATCTTTGTTCATTATACTCTTCTAATTGCTTATTTTATGCAGGCCCATATACAGATTTACTATTCAGTACATGTGAGTAACTTGTAATTCTGCTGATCTCCTAATTTGGTTGTGTGAAGAACACTTCCAGTTCTCCTCCAGTATTTCTTCTACTTCCTCTGAATCATCATCTATATTTCCCTCAGCCTCTCTAGATACCACCACAGCCTTCAAGTTCTCTTTCCCAACCTTCTCATTATTTTGTTGTCAGTTTTTGCTGCTGAAGAGAAGCAGGGGAGTTGAAGACAAAGCATGGGAGCCATTTCCAATTGCTATCACCTGCTAAAGTCATCCTTCCTGTTGGTGGGCACCAGGAGCAGCAGCCACAGCCCTTTCTGCAGCCGGTCAGGAGAGCAGGGCAACATGACAATTTGGGTAAGCACAAGGAGGGGGACCTGCAAGGAGATGGCGGGAGAGATATACAGCAAATTTTATGAAAAGGTAGGGGCCAAGAGAGAAACCAGAGTCTGTGGGGGAATAAAAGCATCCACAAAATGCTCCAGAAAATCAGAGAGCTGTGTGAAATGAAGGGATATATCCTTTCCTGTAGGTGGGGACGCCCCATTAATCTTGCTATTTATTGGATTTAAAATCATTATAATGGAAGACAGCAGAGATAATCTTTCACCCATTTTCTCCTTCAACATTGATCCCCACATATTGAACCCTTTTGGAACCTTCTTGAGTATTTTCTCTTTCTGTATCTCTTCAGCTGTCTGTCTGCATATCAAACTAAGCAGTGCACCTCACATTCCCTAAGCTCAGAGGATTTCCTCAGCCCTTCCAAGTCCTCTGTGATGCAAGCATGCCAGACAAACATTCAGCCCTAAAATGTACTTATGTAGTCTCTTGTTTTCCCCTTGTGTGGCTCTGAAGGGTTATGAAAATAAGAGGCCTAACAAATTCATGCCAGCAGTAATTCCAGCCCCACCCTGCAGAGTGGGCAGACACCACATGGGCCAAGGAACAGCCAAATTTCATGATTACATTTAAATAAATGTTGACAGTTGAAAAGACTGCTCTATTTCCCCCAGTTTTCGCTCTCCTCATGTTCTTTCACTGCAGGGGGCTATCAGCACCTTGGCTAACTTGGCTGCATCATGACATGAAGAGACTTCACCCTGTAGGAACAAAAAGTTCCTTTGAAAACTTGAAAATACCCACATAACAAAGCAACACTGGTAAACAGGATTCCAGCAAGGACCACAATGCTTAATGATTTCGGGGGTTAAGAAGAGGCACAGATGAGGTGGGAAGAATGAACTGCTTTTCCAAGTAGTTTACGTTCAGTGTTTGCCAAGAGCTGCAGGAGGGAGACAAAACCAGAAATATTAATAACAAAAAAATAAAGGATTTAGAGCAGTATTTAACTTAATTTTGTACGCGGTTTGGGTATTTTGTTTGTTTGCTCTGCTTCTTTTTCTGTATTTGGCTGAGGGTACCTGTGGTATTATCTAGACACACCAGACAGGAATTTATAGTTGCCTTTTATTGAATTGTTCACAAGCTGTATGGACAGTACATTTCTTGTAATTCTTCTCATCCTTAGTTCCACATCAGGCTTCTATGCTCTGCTTCTAGCTGTACATTAACAGGACTTTTTGGTGTTACCAGAATTAGCAGGAGCTTTCATGAGCCTTTAGAAGAGTGAAATTTTTATTACCTGATTCAGAAAACAAAATGAAGATATTGTATATACATGAAACCTATTTTTTAAGGAAATAATAAGGAAAAAAATCAAGATTATTCTCAATCCTTTTATTTTCTGAAAACTGAGAATATTAGTTGTTTGCTCAGCCATTTGACTTTAATTTCACTGTGCTCTGTGATTTGAATGCTGTCAATACAGATTAAAGAGCACATATGAGGTCATTTTTAAGGAACATTGCATAGCCAAATAACTTAGAAAAGTTCACTTTACAATGATCGGAAATACAGCTGAAAATTCTGCAAATCCTGTCTCCATAGGTTTTTTATTTTTAATGGCAAATGACAAATTTGTTTTGTTTTAAACTGTGTTACTGAAGAAATTTGAAGTGTAGCTCAGACCTCACTGAGGGCCTTCTTGAGGTTGCCTATGTTACTAAGAGCAAAAATATTAACAACCACTTTGTAATAGGTAGCTGTCAACTGTAAAAATCCTATGGCACATATGCATTTTCAACTTTAGTATTTTTTTAGAGGTTAGAATGGGACTTATATTATTATTCACTTAGCATCAATTATAATGTAAGTACAATACCACGATTAAAAGTTTTGAGTCTATTAATAAAACATGAGATCTTTGACTGCTAAAGGCGATGTATAAGTTTGGCAGTTTTGGATATACACTAAAGCTACATTACCTGTATCATCCTTTCATACTTATTTTTTTCCTTTTCACTGCCCCTCATTCTCTTTGCAGGTATTGCCAGTAGCTGACTCCTGCAGATTTTCCTTCAAGATACTTAAGAATGTTGTTATAGGTAATAAGAGAGCAATACCATTGTGTTTCATGGGCAACACAGTGCATATCCTCCTTGCAAGGTAGCAAGATAACAAACATCAAGAAATCAGGTGGCAAAAGCATAACATATTTCTCCACATATTTCCCACTTGACTATTTTTCAGTAATGGATCTGTACCACTGATTAATTGTGTTACAGAAAACAAGACAATGCTGGCTCTGCAAGAACCTATCCAGTCTCCTTGAGTTATTATCTTTGGGGAAAAATGCAGTTTATGCAAAACGTAGTGTAGGCTTGTATTGGGTTTATCTCACTAGAGAGCCAGATTTGTTGTCTCTGCACAACACACACAAACCAGAACTGTGGAACCCACTGAAACTGAATCCAATGGCCAGTAGATTTTATGCACTTGTGTTCATGCTGTATCAGACATCATCTGGCTCCTACTGTGCTGCAGAGCAGTCTGAATTCCTAGAAAGCTTGTTAGCTCTGTTGAAATGTGGTGCACTTAGAGATCAGTTAAGGTCAGGTGCTGTGCATGAATGAGTGCACTCCTCCTCCAATTTGGTGTGTCAGGTGGGGACAGTGAAGGGGTACTCCTAGGTCTGGCTGGTCTTATGAGAACTGGTTCCATGACTGCTCCTGGTACTTGCATCATCCATGTTTTTCTGCTGTGTTTGTTTCTTTCCATCAGATAATGGAGAATTCACCATAATTATTTTTGGCTGGAGTACTGCCATTAAAAACTATTTCAAAATGGTGTAATGCAAAATGGGCTCATGCCAAATAATGGTTTCTTTGTTTTAGAGAAAATGGTGTTACTGAAGGTCAGACTAAGAGGCTAGAAACCCCAGTAAAATTAGCGTGATGCAGGAAAAGGATTGAACCTACTTGTCACATCAGTGTCCTAGCACATGGACTTACCCTGATGCTCTCAAAATACATTGACAGCTACTGGGAGAGAAGGACTCTGCAGCCTGGAGGTGAACATGACCAGCTTCTGTGACAAGGCAGTGTCAGGCCAGGAGATTTGAGAGCCCAGCCATCTCAATATTTCCTGGTTGGCTGAGCAGGTAGCTCTTCTTCACTTCAGAATGTTCAAACCATAACTCCCATGGCCTGAGGGAGGTATCAGATCTGTATCCTGTATACTGAACACTGAGTGCTCTGGACACTTCAGTAATGATTAAAAGCACTGTCATTAGCATTCATTGTTAAAAAACCTAACTGTAAAAAACTTCAAACTCTTAAAATTCATTCTTAAAAATATGTGAACTGCTTGCCTGATTTGTTTCCTGGAAGGACAGTCTATATGCCTGTGGAAAGAATAAAAAACCCAAAAAAACCCCAACCAAACAAAAAAAAAAAACCAACATCAAAAAAGAAAAAAATCACAAAAAGAAAAAAGAAAAGAAAACAAAACAAAAATCAGTAAGTGTAGTTGATCTAATGTGATCTAATGAATGCATACCTTTTTGCTTTTTTTTTTCTCAACAGAAGTTAAACATACTTTTTTTACACAATATAATTATTTAATTGGTATAGTGCCCATCACCTTGTTTCTCACATGAATATCCCTGCCACTGTATTCTTAAACCTAAATGTAATACCATTTGCAATCACTTCTCACAGGCCTCTCTAATATGCCACAGAGAATGAAATTTACTTTTGCACATTTTGTGAACAAAGACAAAACCCCATCCTTTTTGAGGTTCAGTCACTGGACTCTGGCAAGGTGCTTTGGAGGAGTACTGTTTCAAAAGAATGTTACAAAAAATGTGAAAGCTTCTACACTGGCATAACATGAGAAGATCCTACAGAAATTGAAATGCCAGACCAGTGAGCTGGAATTTGCCTGCGTTGCTAGCTGGGAAGGGAGCAGGGGGAAGAACAGCACGCATTCCTACTCCAGAAGGAAAAACCTGGTTGTGACTCAGACAGGGGAAAATTTTTTCCAATAACAGTTCATCCTAGTGAAACTAAGACACTCAGGTCATGTTGCCAAGGTCATTGACATTTTTGTTTATCTGATTCTTAAAGACAAATTACCAAGTTAGAAGTTGTGGACTATATCCTTCACAAGGCAAACGGTTGCACTCCACTGGAGCCACTTAATGAACGCATTATGGATTTCATGCTGTTTCTTAGGAGTTCTTTTCTCATGTTATTTCAGTTCTGTATGACATCCAATTTTCAAAACTTTTCACAGTTGATTTCTGACTTTTCACAGTCTGGCTTCACTATATGTAATCCTATAGCTGCATGGTCATAAACAGAATAGTGGAATGAAAACTTGCTTGAAATCAAAAACAGTGTAACAAACATGCTGCATTAGTGCCTAAAGCAACACTGGATCCCTGCCACTTGCTATCTCCTACCTCCCCCATTCCCAATCATCTTTTGTTAAATGTCTGCCTTTTCCTCCTTTCATGTACCCGCTGATAAAAAGCAGCTGTCTAAGCCTCACAATTAAGCATTGCATTTAATTAAATGATAAGCCCATGATCTCCCTATAGAATAAGCTGCACAAATTGTCATTGCTTTTACAAGGGCTACTCCTTGCTGGAGGCAAGAATTTGAAAATAACTTCTTGTTCTAGATAGTGACATTTTTGTTGTCTCAGTGTGATGAGTTCCATCCATAGTTTGAAACTGTGGGATTTAACTCTAGCACATTATCAGTACTGAGCTCTTCTTACTTGTCTTCTCAGTGGACAAGCACTCCTGGCCAGTAAGGCAGGTATAAGAGTAGTCCCAGATTCACTGAGCATAAATTAGACCAAAGGCAACCATTTCTTTCTTGCTTTTGCTTCAGGCGTTTTGCAGGCATACAGTACTCATGCCAGATTCAGCAGTCCTGGGATCAGAAGTTATTTACCTTTTCATTCTGATAGGTGGGTTTTAAGAGCAACATCTCTCTCTGACAAGAGTTCTCCACTTGTACCTTTTGTCTTTAGTCACATGCAAACTGTGAACTTGAAATGGCATGTCTTCTCTCTGCTATGACCAGGGTATGCAGGGACATCTTTCTTACTTGAAATTTGTGGATGACAGTGATATGATGCCATTCGTAAAATATTAAATGACTATCAATAGGGAGTAATTGTGCAATTACTCCTGTGCAATTGTCTGCCTGACCAGATCTGTGAAATCTGATGTCCCTTTGATGAGGTTGTCTGGAAATGTAATCTTCTCAGGGGTCCCTGGCATATAAAGTGACACTTCAGAGAGTGTCAGCAATACAAAAATATTCCACGTTATAAAAGGGTCAAAGAGTGATTGTTCTCCATGTCTTTGAGTCACTTATCCTACAGAGTGCAACATGATAGTTCCTGGCAATACTCCTGAAGGAAAAGTATTGTGTAGGTTATCACTTCATCTTCTCATCAAGAATAAGGTCCAGATTTCCTCAACCACATAAAGCCAGTCAGTCAGAAGCCACTGTCATTTCATGTCTGACCTCAGCATTGCTTAACAAAACATTTTCCTGTTTTGGAAAACACTTGTCTATTAAAAGTATGAGCTGAGACCCTTGAGTCCCTTCAAGCAGTCTCACTGTGAAAAGAGTACTCAAGAGAAAAGTACTGAAGGTTCAACAACAAACATATTTAGAAAACTGTAACTAATCAGATGGGAAACCACATATTTCATTTTGTACTCTCTGCAAGATTTTTTTTTTGTTACAGAAGAATTACTAAATCTAACTGTTGATTATTAAGAGAAAGGCTTCTTTTATTACTAAACATTCTCTTTAATAAAATTGCATATTAATCTACATGAAATACAAACTTTATCAGATTTCTTTGTCTACAAAAACACTCTGCATATCCCTAAAAAGTTCAGTAAATTCTTTTCTGAATTTATTAAAAGGCCATGTCCACTAAGCAGTCAGTTTTTGTTGTTCCCTTGAGAGACTGCTTGCGGCAAATTTTACTGTATTTCCTTCCCTTCTGGTATTGACTTATAATAAAAGAAAAACATTTTTTCCCTGTTTAATGCATTTTCCAAAATTACATCAGTATCCATCCACTTCAAACAATTTCTAACAAAGGCCCGATCCAGCTGGATAAACAAAATGATTTTACATATATTTAATTTTTTATCTTTTTAGTATGAAATACTAGAGTGTAGCTTCTTGCCACTACTCAGAAAAATAATGATTTGCATGTTTAAGTTGAGGTGTAGGTATTTTTACTATCACAGTGAAAGTTAAGAAAAACATTCCACTGTAATAAACTTGCAACCTCACATGAAAATAGGGCATTAGTACACAGCAAGGATATCTCTGGAACAATGAATACTGACTGAAAAAAGAAAATAAACTTCTCATGCTGATACACCTGTCACAAAGATGAGAAGCATATGATATCTGAGCTTGTTTTCTTTTTTGGCAGATTAAACACAGATCATTACCAAAGTTGATGGACAGATTTCCTAAGTGCAAAACTTAGTAGCAAGTCCCAAACAAGTAGCAACACAAGCTTCCTACCCAGTGTTCCCTAAGATAAAACTGTTTTCATCCCCATCTGTTGAGGGCACACACCTGAATATGCTTAGAATGAAGCTTTAAGCATAAACTTTTGCGTTTTGTTTCCTTTTAATTAAAAACATTAAATCCAAGGAAACAAACCCAGTATGAGCCATTTTTCTTTCTTTGGTGCTTTGAGAAGATTTTGTTAGAGCTGCATTGAGTTCCATTTGATATTTAGGAAAGGAAAGCCTGTTCCTGAGGACAAGCCAAGTGGCAGAATGGGCATGGGAAGGATACTACTGTTTATGGATATTACTGTTTCAGAATCTCTGTTCTTATTTTTTTTAAATTTTTTTCCTAAGGACATAAAGATAGCTGAAAATTAGTTGAGACTATGGAGAAGTTTTGATTTACTGCATAAGCTTGAAATATTCTTCAAATCCAGACTTCACTTCCATTATCATGATGTCAGTGGAGTCAAATTTTCTTGCGGTGTTCTTCTATTGACTAGAGAAAATTTCAGAAAAGGAATTTTTTCCTGTATTGATGAGTGCTCATAGCTACCAGAGTTATCCTGACTACAGTGTCCCACCACAGAATGTCCATGGAGTCCACATTTTTGAAAGCAGCAATGTACATCAGTAATTACTTGTTATATGAGCTACCAGTTAAGCATGTGTGTTTTGTTTATGACATGCATTTTAGAGCATCAGAGAAACTGGTGACTGTGTAGCTGATTCATAAGCCTGTGGCACAGGAATACTGGATCTTGCTCCAGGGTGGTCTTCCTGCATAATCTTTACAGTCAAGGGTCATTTGGTGTCTAATGACAACTGTGACCTTTGCATGCCACCACAACACAGTAATGCATTGTGGTGGGTTAGCTCTGGCTAGCAGCCAAACTCCCACCCAGATGCTCACCACCCCTCTGCAGAAGAATGGGAGAAAAAGTAAGTTGGGAAAATTTATTGGTTGAGATAAAGATTGCTTACCAGATGCTGTCATGAGGAAAACATACTTGGGGAAAATAAATTTATTTTATTTTCAATTAAAATAGATTTAGATGGTGAAATACAAACACAGTCAGTGGAACAGCTCTCCTACCCTCCATTCCAAGGCCCACACTAACTCCTTCACTCCTGACTCCTCTATTCCACCTGAGTTGCACAGCAGGGGCTGTAGTAAATACAAAGCAATCGAACTCCCACCCAGCTGCTCCTTCCTTCTCACACTGTTCCATGCTCCTGCATGGGTACTCTTCATGGACTCCAATTCTTCAGAATAATCCTTTTCCAACATGGGTTTTCCAGGGTCTTCAGGAAATTTCTGCTCTGCTGTGGAGGCTCTCCTTCTCCTTGTCTGACCTTGGTTTTTCCCTGTGCTGCTTTTCACCATTTTTGTTCTCTCCTTCTCATTTTGCCCTTTTTAAAATAAGTGTTCCCTGACACAGCAACAGCATGGCTGAAGGGCTCAGCCATGTCCTGTGGTGGATCCATTGGATCTGGCTTAAGGAAATGTGACCCACATGAATCAGCCCCTGATCTCTTGTGGAGACAGTTCCCAAACCTTGCTTGGACACAGTGCCAATATTGTATTTCCTAACTGTACAAAGAAGTGCCTGCCATAATGTGCTTGCCACAACATAATACTTGTTTTGTTGTATCACTCTGTGCTGTGACATTATGCAATGCAAAGTGACAAAAATTTGTGACTGGAATGTGGTATTAGTGTTGAAGATTTGCAAACTTTTTTGCAAAAAAAAGCAAAAAAAAATTGCTTTTTCCCCCAGCAAATTTCATTTCTCTGCATTCCTCTCTCAGCTTCCAGAAAACATTCCAGAAAACAGGTGGGAAGATTAAACAGAAAGGAAATATTGTACATACAGCAATTTAATAATCTGAACAAATATTGTCAGCCAGTTATCTGTCTGTGTGCTTATGTAAAAGAAGAGAGGGATGATAAAAGGAAAACGGGGAGTGAAAGTATGAAGAGAAACAACTTGAACGTGAAGAAAGGGAACTTAAAACATGTACAGACATTATGAAGGCATTTCAAACAGCCATAGATGCAGTTACCTATGGAAAAAAAACCAAAAAAAAACCAAAAAAAACCCCAACAAAAAAAAACCCACTATGCATAGCTGCAGACTGAACTAGGCTCAAAGAATGTTCACCTGTCTGCAACTTAGCCAGTAAATCTGTATCATACAAGATTCCTCCATTTTTCTGCTGGAGTACCAAAGCTGGGAGGAACGTAGAATTAAAAAGGATTAATGGAGTAAAAACAGCATTTTAGGAATGCAAAGTGATTTGTGGCATCAGATCTTGGCTGAAAAAAGCAATCTGTTGAGGACATTGATGGTTAAAGCATATTTGATCCAAACTGCTACAACACATTTCAGAAAAATTGGCATCTGTTTAATATTACATGTATAAGAAATACTTTAAAGAAAGGAATTCTAAAGGTGACTACAGAAACTGCAGATTTTAAAACAAGTTCTGAACTCTTACTGTCAGTAATCCTTCCCGTATCAGCCCTGTAATACTAAACAGCCTGAGCTTTACCTGGATTATGACCAGTAAAATGTAGTGTATCATATGGGTGAGAAAACAGAAAAATCTGCAATTGTGAAGTTTCTGAAAGTTAAAAATTACATATTCAATGTGAATACATTGTGGCTGCACTGGATCTTCAAGTATGATGAAGTAAACAAGGAAATGCTTTCACATTTAATTGCTTTATTGAAGCACTTCAGTGTTTTCAGAGGAAGAGGTTTCCAGTTCTCATATGTTTGATTCTAGGAGATGTTTATTATTCCTAGTCTTCTTTTCTCTTGCCTTTTCAGAACTCAATATTTCTCAAAACATGAGAAGAGCAAAAAATAACAACAGGAAATGAGAAAAAGATATTTTTGAAAGAGAATAAGAGGATATATGTAGCCAATATATTTCAAGAATGGTGTTGTCCTAAAGAAACTTATCTGACAGTTTCCAGCTGACCCATGATTTCAATGGGGTCACTCAATATATATATAAAATAAAGTCTCTCCCATTTTTAGTAGTTGTTGGCACAAAGGAGAGATGCAATGGATGAAGTGCAAACTATTTTAATTGAGTTCTATAGAGTGCCTGCAAATCAGGACAGGGACAACATTGAGACGACGCTACTATGAAGTCTTCTGGAGTAGGACAAGGCAATTTATAAGGCTGTCAACCTTTTAAATTTCATAGCAATAGAGTTACTATTTGCCTCTTTTGCCAGAATACTTACAATCAAAATAATTTTTTTATTAAAATACAATGATGATTCCTTAGGTCAGGTTTTTTGTGCCTTCAACTCTTGCTGAAACCATAATATAGAAATAATATACATACAAATAATTAAATTGCTAAGTAGTAGTTTTACTTAACAATTGAATTACTGTCTATTGTATAGAATGATAATATAAGATTGGACGGGGAGCTCAAGGATCTGGCCCAACTTTCCTGACAAAAGCACAGGGTAGACAAGATTAATCAGCACCATGTTCAGGCAAATTCCCCAGTTGTGCTGGGGAATTAATTACTTTCCTGGGGAGATTAATCCAATGGCTTATTGCTCTTATTGTGAAAGATTTTACTGTCTAAATAGAATATCCCCAGGAGTAACTTTAACTGATTGCCCCATATCTTTTCCATGTGACTCCTTGTGGAAAGAGAGTATCAATTTTTTTTGTCGCCAGCCTTTAAATACTGATTAGGTCTTCCCTAAGTCTTTTCCCATCTGGCAGGCTTCCTTGTTCTTTGTGTCCCTTCTCTGGACTCTCTCCAGCCTATCCATGTCTTTTGTTTTGTGTGGCAGGAATGAAAACTGAACACAGTGTTCCAGGTGCAGCCTGACAAGTGCTGAGTAGACTGAGACAATGACTCCTCTATCTCTGCTGGTGGTGTCCTTGGTGGAGTCTGGCGTCCCACTGGCTTTCTCTGCCATAGCAGGACTGTTCACTGAGCTTGCTGCCCAAGGACATCCAGGTCCCTTCCAGCAGAGCTGCTCCTTAGCCAGGTAGATCCCAGCCCTTGCTGCATTAATGGATTAGTTTTTCCAGGTGCCAAACCTTCCACTTGTCTCTGTTGAACTCCATAAGATTCTTGTTACCCCATTCTTACAGCTCATATAGATCTGGAGTGGTGAGGGCCATTTTGGGCACCACAGTGCAAAAAAGACATTGAACTGTTGGAGTGTCCAGAGGAGGTCACAGGGATGGTGAAAGGCTCTGAGAGGAAGCCGTGTGAGGAATGGCTGAGGTCACACTGGAGAAGAGGAGACTGAGGGGAGACCTCACTGTAGTTCTGCAACTTCCTCTTGAGGGGAAGAGAAGGGGCAGGTACTGACCTCTTTTTTGTGCTGACAGTGACAGGACCTGAGGGAATGGCCTGAAGTTGCATCAGGGGAGGTTTAGAGTCTTCACCCAAAGACCAGCTGGTTGCTGGAACAGTCCCTAGGGAAGTGGTCACCAGTCTGAAGGAGATCAAGAAGCATGTGGACAGTGCTGTCAGGCACATGGTGTGGCTCTTGGGGTGCACTACGCCCAGGAATTAGACTTCTATGATCCTGATGGGGCCCTTCCAACTCAGCACCTTCTCTGATTCTGTGGTTCCTAAGGAGTGGCTCTTTCTTCCAAAGTATCACATTCCCGCTCAGTTTAGAGTCATCAGCAAACTTTTTCAGGCTATAACTGGTGCCATTTTATCAGTGCTATTAAATAGAGCATTGGGCCCACAAGTGGGGAATCCCACTTGAGCCAGGTTTTTGTTTTTGAAGGGAACTATTTGCCAACACCCCCTTGGTGCATTCAGGCAGCCCCTCAGCCTCCACACAGACCTCTTGTCGAGGCCATAACTTATAAGTCCTCCTCTAGGAGCAGGCTGGGGAGACTATGATTTATTCACTTTCTTTAGACGTAAAGTGACACCTACTTTAATAAAAACTGAGCATTTAATTTTTTCTAGTTTTCCTGTTTTTGTCTGGTTTTCCTGTTCTTCCCTTATTCAAAGAAATACACATACAGCATCATGTCTTGTCCCAAAATGAGGTTAAGAATGACAGCTATGTGCACAACTGTGTGCTCCAATATTTCTTGCTTCATATTACTTTCTGGAGAATTTCTCCATCTCATCCTTGTAGATCTAGCAAATTATCCCTTAAATCTAGCTGAAATAGTGTGTTTTGGTTCACAAATAATAGTTCAGCTTTGCTTTGACTCTAAATTGCAATGACATTTGGGAATAATATTCTCTTCCTATTATCTTAAGGAGTCAACTGAAGTAAATACTACTTTTGTTTGTATTTTGGAAGTGGTTCATACTGACTAAAAGTCTGGAATGGCAGAGCTACCAGCTGTGGCACCCTTCATTGTCAAATTGTGGGAATCACAGTAGTACAAAAAAATGGAAGAATCATGTCCATTTAGCTGGGACAAAGTTGATAGAGGCTAATAGAATGGCTTGATAGAGATGCACACTTAGAGTATTTTATTGCAAAGAGTAGCCACAGAAAAAGAAGTGATGGAAAAACATAAAATATGCAATATGTTATGGCCCCAAAAAGACGAACAATTCAGAGCAAATTTGCATTTTGAGCCAGGAGTGTATAATCATTGAGCCATGGGCATAGAATCAGCTTGATGAGAAATCACAGACCATCAGACAGACTGCAGCTCTAGAAAAATCTTAGTACCTTATTTACAGTTATAATAATTAAAGCTTGATATAGAGTTTTGTCTGGTTTCAACTCTATAAAAATTCTTGAATTTAATTTGGACTGGGGACATTTCAAGATGTAATTGAGAGTTAAATACACTATTCTTCTAACTTACTCATTTGAACTAAATAATTCAGGTTACTATTTAGATATATTTGTTCGAATTGAATAATTTAGGTGAAGACTAAGTGAAATATAAATACTACCATCACATCAGCCTTACAAAATTCTCTTTGTCTGCTTATACATGATAAGTGAGGAAAATAAGTTATAAATAGTTTTTTACATCAATGAGAATGATGCAAGTATAAAGGGGAATTTATGTGGGTGTAGTTACTCATTCACATTATCACTTGGCTTTTATGCCAAGGCTAACATCCTTTCTTTCTTGAACACTTGACATATAATCGTTGCAAGTTATTTAAACCCTTAGTCTCCCCTCAACTCACGAAACATGCTGTACCTTGAACAACACAGCACTTCCTACCTTTGTGCTGGACAGCAAGGTTAGCTAGCAGTGACCCAAAAGAAGGCTCTTATCACCATATAGTGCATACTTTCCAGCAGTATACTTCCATAGAGTCAGAGAGATCTGACCATATATTGTCTGCCTTCTGGACTACAGTTAAGATATTGCTTCTCACCTATTCTCTTGTATTGTTTTAGATAATCATCAGCTCTCTTTAAAATTGTTTTGCATGTATGGTTTCTTAAATACATTTAAAACACTTATTTAACAGAAAAGTATTTGCACTCTTCAATGTCTAGTGGGCCTCCTGATCTTAATTACATAAATCATAATACTTAGAAATGAGCCTAGACTACAAAATTCTGTTCAAAATATATTTAAAAAGTATGTTGAAAATCTGTGCCTGAGTATCAATTTGGTGCTACTATTTGAGAAATCTAATTAGTTGGTCATGTGGCCCTAGGAGAGTAGCAAAAATCAGTCCTGAAGGATGAAGGAGTCCAGAAAGGCAAGGTGTACTTTCAAAGAAACTGTTAAATACTCAGGAGCAGTCCAAATGTGTGGAAAGACAATTAGTTGGGGGAAAAAGACCAGCCTGTTAAACAGAGAAGTTAGGCTAGTGCTTAGGGGAAAAAGAGACTCATACCTATAAGGGGGGTCAGGTAGCTTGGGAGAACTATAAGGACGTCCTGAGGTCATATAAGGAGAAGATTAGAAGGGCCAAAGCTCAACTACAATTTGATTTAGCACCTATAGTTGAAGATAGCAAAGTTTCTATAAATACATTAGCAGCAAAAGGAGGCTCAAGGAGAGTCTCCATCATCCACTGATAGCAGAGAGTACTGTAGAGCCACGGGATGAGGAAAAGGCAAAGGTGCTTAATGCTTTCTTTGCCTCGATGATAAGTGACCTGCTGTGCCTGCTGGAAGGAGGTTGTGGTGAGGGGGGGATCAATCTCTTATAGAGTGCCTGCAGTGAGAGGATAAATAGAAATACCCTAAACTGAGACACAGAAGATTCAGATTAGATATGAGAAAAACATCTTTCCCTGTTAGATGGTCAGACATTGGAATAGGTTGCCCAGGGAGGCGGTTGGTTTGCCATCCCCAGAGTTGTTTAAGAAGGCTCTGCATCTGATGCTGGTTGTACTCCTAAAGATTTACTAAAGGAAAGACAAAGTAAGAAGACAATTTTCATGCATTAGATATCCTTAAGAATCATGTAGTTTGTCATTGGATTGGTCAGAATTATGTAGTCACATAAGAAATAATCTACATGTAACCACTGATGGAATAAATCCTTATTTTCAATTTAAACCACAAGGCTCTCTCACCTTGAACCCCAAGACACAGATAACACTCCCTGTATGTGGCACATGATATAACCTCTTGTATACTCTGGCTATGGATGATCTACCTAGAACAACACAAAAATATAGACTATGATGTCTTGTGCATAGCATGCTAATAGTCACTGTATATTTTAGCTGTAGACCAACCAAAAGTTCTAACCCCTGTTAGTGTTACCATGTTATATAAAAGCCATATTCCAGGATGTAGACATTTCCACTGAAACCTACCAGAATGTATGTTAAAAGTGGCAGACAGATTGTTTTGGGAGTACTATGAAGTTTACACAAATTCTTTAGTCTAAACAGTCAGTTTAAAGTCTCATCCCATCAGAACTTAAAGATTTTTCTTACTCCTGGGAGGTTTTGAAACCACCAACATATCTCCTGGACAATTTGGGATCTGAATGGAATTATCGTCATATGTAGATTAATACATAACATAGCTAAAGGAAAAGTGAAATTTCACAAAATATTTTGAAACCAAATGTTTTGGCTTTCACAATAACACTGCATCTGCAAGTTTGTGAGAGTGTACAAATTTGTGCTATTCAAAATTTTGCTTAAATAATTGTAGATGTTCATGCAAGTTTCCTAACAGAGCAAATGACTCGGGATTTGATAAATTAAAAATGCTGATTTTACATTATAAAACACAGGGCTTTGCCATTCAAAGGAGGAAAACTGGGGATGATTCACTATTATGTCTCAGTTACACCCCTAGGCTTACTGCTGATGTGACCCTTTGAAGATGCCCTTGAAGACACCTAATTTGCTCACTGTCACACTTGCATGGCTGGGTGTGGGCCTTCAAAGGTTCCCTCAGGTTTGGGCCTTTAAAGTCTCTTACTTCTTCAGCATTCCCATTTCACAGGAGCAGGACAGCAGGTCAAAGAGCAAGTTTCTAAGTTAAATGTACTGATTGTGTTTACATTTTATATATGCACACTTGTATGTGTAACATACATACACATGCACAAAAGAAATATGTGTAGAAATAAAATAGCATTGTGCCTTCTACATTACTCAGAAGTAGAAAGTTCACAAGGTAAGTATATGCTAGTGTAAAAAAAATTATGTTTTAGCATAAAATTTGCAATGGTAATATTTTTTAGTACTAAAAAAATAGCTCCCTATTCCCCTTCTCTGCACCGGTCATGACTTTTAATTTGTATTGCTCCTCTGAAAACATCAGTTTTCTCCTCTGTGAAATGAAAGGTCCTATTCTAAGGAACAACCTCATGAAATTAAAACATAGGAAACCTAATATTAAGCAAAAATATCTACTGCAAGGGCTATGAAACACTCACAGGCCAGAAAGCACGTGGGGTCTTCATCTCAGAACCAGTCTGGGCACTGACCTAAGCAAGCTCCTGAGGCTGTGCTTCATGTGCTTCATGAAGGAACAGTATCCTCCGCCCTCTGAGGAATCCCTACCTATAAGGAGCTGTTATCTCACAACAGCTTCTTTTTGTTGCAAATATTTAAGGCAGGATGTTACCGAAAGCTTTTCTTAAAAAAATTTCAAGTATTGTCTGCATGCCCCAAAGTTGCTGTTGCAGACAGGTGTGGCAACAGCACAGGGAGGAGAGAGCTCCCAGGTGTGACTTCAGTGAAGCCTTTTAGCCTGGTACCTGCACCCTGATGAAAGGAGTTGTTTGTGCTACCTGAAAAAAAGTGTTCATGAGTGATACTTTTGACTGGCAAAGGCAAAAAATCTGTCCAAGGAGTGCTTAATGTTCTTAGGAAACCCATTATGGAGATATTAAAGCTGAAAACTTACCAGAAGAAACCAGGAGAGGGCAATGAGCACACAGCTGATAGCTAGAAAGGCCCAAGTTACTGAATGGTATGCCATTTTTTTTTTTTAATCAAGGGATAAATATATATTTGCACCATTTGGCCCTGAAGAAGCTGCATTTCTGGGCTTAAATATTACCACATTGCACACAATAGGTCTAAGGGTCTCTCAAAGCAAACCAAAGGTTTCCTCATCCATCTTGATAAAATAAAAAACAGTTCAGAATTGCTGCTGAGAATCTCCTCTTGCGCTAAATGGACAAATATGTTTAACTGGAAAAATTCCCATAATTAATGCCACAGAAATTTGCATTAGAAAACAGCAACAAAAAAAAAAACCTCATCCAAACAATCTGCATTTAGAAGTAGAAAACCCATTGAAAAATATCTAAAAAATTGTTTTCACAACAGTCTTCATAAGCATGCACTCTTAAGTTGCTTTTTTCCAGTACATATTCTTTTTAAGAAACCTATTTAGCTCATTTTAGTCATTTTCGGGAAGTTTAACTTTTGGTGAACTCTGAAAAATCTATCTGTTCCTTAACAAAAGGAGAAAAGCATTTGTTTGGTTTCTCCTGAAAAAAATGCTTGCTGTTCTATGTGTTGCTGTTAAGTCCACTGCAGACATAAACAACAATAAATTGTACTGCTGGATTGAGGCATATAATTTTCTTAGTTTAAGAAGACAGGGTAACTGTTAACTTCAAAGATGCTGTAATAAAAAAAAAAAAAAATTAAAAAAAAGAGTTGCTTCAGCAGAAACAAAAATAACCCTCTCCAAAAGCAAATGAATAAGGCACATCATTATTCTCAGGTATAAACAAGTGCAGGGGTTTAAACTTGAGCCTTTTTATAGCTGAAGTGGAAATAAGTTCCACCAAAAAAATATTCTTCTGAAGCTCAAGTCCTGATTTTTTTATTTTTCAGCCTTAGCAATTTAGGTGGCATGTGCTGGATTCTGTTTTTGTCCTAAAGGTATTGGTTTAATATTTTATAACAAAATATTTAAAGTCCTGAGGAATTCAGAATACTTTTAGTATCCACGGGAGCAAACAAACACATATTGCCTGCATACCTAATAGTCTAGTGGTTTAGTGCAGTGAGAAATTGCCCACCACTTTTTATGGTTTAACCTCAGTGCATAGTTTTATATGGGTTCAGATGAGTTGAGTTCATGTTTCTCCAGGATATTATTTTCTCACACTTAACCTGCACAGGTTGCTCACTGCTTGGAACATCCTTCTGACAATGCATTTTAAATACCTGTTTATAAAAACATTATTTCATGGGATATGAAGAACAACATGACCATTTTTTTGTCACAGAAAATGACTTAATTAAATCTTCTGTTCTTCAAGAGGATAAATGTTATTGTTTATGAGAGCATTACTTTTACAATTGGGGTGCTGCCACAGGGAGCAAAATAAAAATGAAGGCAAATTTTTCTCAACAGCATTTTAAAATCTAGAGATACGAGATGCTCTCCAGATGCTATACAGTCACCAACAATTCAGAACAGGAAGGAATGTACCAGTAATCTCTATTTTGATTTGCAGGCTTTTTTTGGAGAAGTACTTTCCAGTAATGGTTTTATCACAGAGGTGGACGTGCAACAGACAGGTGCACAGGATTCAGTGGGAATGCACAGGCAAGACAGGACTGCCTGGGTCACACTAACTGCAGTGGAACTCTGTACCTTGTTTCTGGCTTCTGTTTGATATCTTTTGACCCCAGAGAAAGGAACCTGGTCAATTTCTTCAGGTATGTTCAGATATAGTTTACCTGACAACTTTTAAGCCTGGGCAAAATCTGCAAATCATGATGTAAGACTAAACATGAGGAGCTCTGTGGTTCCCTGGTACACAGGGGAGTTTTTTGAGAAGTCCCTCCACCGAGTATGCCTTTTGACTACAATGTGGATGCTAAATGTAGTTTTATAAACTACATTTATAAATGTATTATGGATATAAATTTTGAATGGTGAAGGAATTTGAATTTTTTCAAGGGATGCAGTACTCATTCTGAATGCAGTGTCCAGCAAGCAAAAGCCATGCAACAAAACAGAAGACTTAGCAATTTCTCCTAATTAATGTGTTTGATGACTTCTTGAGAAAAAGACATCAGACTGTCTTCAGGTGCATGTATATGAAAACTTCTCAAAATGCTTCTGGAGGATAAGTGGATCTCTTCCTCCCAGCTGACAGTTACTAGTGGTTTTCTCGGCCCAGTAGCACTCCATCATTTGGTAGGAAGAATGTAAAGTTAGCTAAATAGATTTGCAGCACACCAGAGTCTGCATCGAAAACCTCCTTTCTCAGTTAGAAACCCAGGGAAGGACAGTCACTCTGAAGATCAGATAATGGGAGGAGTGTTTCAAAACTGCTACAGCTCATTGTCAAAAATCTGATCCTCCCTCATGAAGCAAGCAGCCAGGAGGGAAAAGTTAAGGACCTTATAAAAATGAGGGAACAAGAAGAGTAAACAAAACTTTGCTTTCTTTTTCTTAATTCACTAGTCAACACTTATCATGCTTAAAACATTTTTATTCATGCTTGTGTTAACAGATGTCTTCTTAGTACAGATGCTGTCCTGAATGACAACTTCAGTGAAGGTGTTAAATTCAAATTACAAACAAGGAACAGTTTGTTATGTTTTGTAGGGAAGGGAAGAAAGTATTGCATCAGCTGACTTTGGGATGTGGTGTGCTCTCTATCATTTGACCTCTTTAATCCAAGACCGTCTTTCTAAAAAAGGTATCTTAGCTCAGATAATTATGATCTTTATGCAGAAATTGCTGGGTGAAATTCCACTGCCTGTGTTATGTAGAAGATCAGACTGTCCTGACAGGTCCTTCTTGGCTTTGAAATTTTGTAAATCCAAATTCTAACACATGTAATCTTACTTACAGATTTCTCCAGGGACTACTATAAAAGGATATTTCATTTTCTTTCTGTCCAACACTGCTCATTTACATTACTTCAACAGAGTTAACATGCTCTTCCTCGGTGTGCAAAGATCAGTCATGGGATATATTTCTGTAACATGTTTTTGAATCTTCCATGACATGATGCAAAACAAAGTTCCTCCTTGCTGGTTTTCAGTCTTCAACAAATACTAACCTGCAAGGAGAGTGCAGTAATGATGGAAAGGCAAGTAGTAGAAATACATTATCTTGCCCTTGTAACTCAGGACTTTTAGACTGTGCTCTGATTTGACTTCCTATACGTTTAAATTTAAATTAACTGATTAATTAAATTTAAATTAACACCACAATTGTGCTATTAACACTTATAGTTTTAATGAGAAGCCAAATCCAAACTAGACCTATGATAAATATTTTCAGGCACCACAACATAGGAAAGACATTGAGCCATTAGACAGAGCCCAAAGGAGGGCCACAAGGGTGCTGAAGGGCCTGGAGGCCCTTGAGGAGAAGCCGTGTGAGGAGTGGCTGAGGTCAGTCAGTTCAGCCTGGAGAGAAGGAGACTGAGGAGAGACCTCACTGCAGTTCTGGAGCTTCCTTGGGAGGAGCAAAGGAGGGGCAGGCACTGATCCCTTCTCTGTGGTGACAGTGACAGGACCCGAGGGAACGGCCTGAATTTGTGTCAGGCAAGGTTTGGGTATCAGGAAAAGTTCTTCACCCAGAGGGTGTTGGGCACTGAACAGGCTCCCCAGGGCAGTGGGCACAGCACCAGCCTGACGGAGCTCAAAAAGTGTTTGGGCAATGCTCTCAGGCACATGGGGTGACTCTTGGGGTGTCCTGTGCAGGAGCTGGACTTGATCTTTGTGGGTCTCTTCCAGCTCAGCTTATTCTGTGATTTTATAATTCTGTGAAATAAGTGGAAAATACAATACCTGGAGCAATTTACATTATTTTAAAAGTCCATCACAGGACACATAAAAACATGTTAAGCGCTCTACTCTCAGCTGCAAAGTCTCATGCTGGTGTAACTCAATTAATTTCCATGGGAGTTTTTCACTAGAACTCAGTATTATCCACAGACCTTTTAAAGGGAATCCAGACATATTGTATTCCTTTTGTGTCTGTGGGGGAAACACCTGCTTCTGGAACCAGACTTTCATTCTCCTCAAGTAGCATCTTTGCTTCTTAAACCTCCCAATGCTTAATCAGGTTCTGTCTTTCTACATGGTCTCTTCTGCTGATACGATTCCTACAGCAGCCCTATAGCAGTTTCTTAGTTTCTGCTCTTCATTCCTCAAGAGGTCCATGAGAGTGAGTTAAACAGTGCCACCAAGTCAAGGTTTTTGTATTCATTATTGATTTCTCATTACCCTTTGGAAAAATTCTTTCTGGCTTACCCCACAACAACTTCACTGGAGCGTGCACAGTAACTTCCACTTGAAAAAGCAGAAAACCTTGGTGCAGATACAGATCTCTAAAGCCCTTTCACATTGTGCTGGAAGGTGTAGTCCATCATACTATGACTCCTAAGACACCCCATGGTGCAGAACAGCGGCCACCCTCCTGAGTTCCCCCTAACAAAGGATGGAGGTGATTGAAAGTATAAAATCTCCTGAATGTTAGGATTTTATGTGGGTTTTTTGATGGTCTATGTAGATCCAAGAATTTGATTTTGTTCGAGCTACGCCACAAAATTGTACTTGTACCTAGATGCAATCTTATATATACAAATGCATAGAGAAAGTTGTGTTAAACAAGAGCAAGTACAGAAAGAAATTACCATGGTAAAACTAGACTAAAAGAAACAGCACAGTGGGTTTAACTGTAGATTTATTGGGGAGAATAAGTAAGGGGTGTAATTGTTCCCGTTTTTCTCCATCTCATGTCCTCATATCATGCTTCCATGTCACCGCACAGATAACACATACAAACCCCAGCCACTGGGTGAAACCACAGCTTTCCCCCAGAGCTTTCAATGCCACAGAGTAGCACCAGTGTTGTCTATGCACTCCCACAGCCCATTGCCTGTCCTGTCGTGGGCCCCATCAGCAGTGCCAGCCCAGCCTGGTGCCTGACCTGCTGCTATCACACCACCCAGACCCTGCACAGGGAGACAAGAGTCAGCTGGAGGGATGGAGAAGGGGCTTTGCTTTCCCAGTGAAAGGCAGCAGCCACCTCTGTCACTACAGTGCACAGCTGGATGAATGTACTTTTGAATAAACTACCTCTTTTCACAGGAACTTCTGTTTGACTACATGACATTGAATGTTGAGATAATCTTGAATGCTCTAAAATGACACATATAAGAGCAGTTTAAACCAATTACTATGTGAGACTTCAACTCAGATTAAACACAGTGGAATCAGCTTGGCCTACCATACACGTTCTGAGCTTGCCCTCAAATAATGGTCTTCCATTAGGAGCTGCTGACTCTGTTCACTGTGATGGAAAAAAGTCAACTTTATTTTAGCTCATTAAAGTCAAACAAGTTCTTTCTAAGTATACACTTTTCTTCTGCTCTTAGTTGGTAAAGCAAATATTACAGTCATTGCCCTGATATACCTTCAGCATATTTTTATAAACATTCCTTTCAATTTAACTGCATGACTTAATGTTTTACTTCTAAAAATTTCCCCAATCACTGAGAATATCTAAAGATAAATCTGATAATTATGTGTGGATGAAAATAGGGATTAGATTAGGAATGTATTTCAAAGAAGATCTACTATAAAGCAGAATAGTAAAAGAGTTCATAATATTGGTATATAAGAAAAATATTATGATGAAATTTAGACCAAAGGGAAAACCACCATGGGTGTTTTATTTGAGTCAGAATTGCTGAGTGTCAACTCTGTTCAGTAACACACACTGCATGAGAGCTTTCACATGTTCTAAATGTCGCATTTGTTCAATGCAGCATTCTGTATTCGGGACTGCTCTTCATATTGTAGCAGAGGCCAAAAGTAGAAACAAAGTAGGACTCTGTGCCCTACTGTGAGCATCACTGCGCTGACACACAGGAAGACTTGGTCCCTGCCCTGGGGAAAAGGGACATAACAATTGGAAAAAAACAAGAGTAGCAAAGAGGAAGGATAACAGAACCAAGATTATGCAGTTGATAGGATGAGAATCTGAACAACAAACAATTTCTCAATAGTTTTAGTGCTCTCTTCATCTTATAAGGAAGGTAAATAAATAAAGTCAGTTTTTCCCAAGACTTAGTCAACTAGATACTACTTATTTCAATTTTCCTGAAATAGTTTAATTAGTTATGACTAGACAAAGAAATGCTCAGAAGCCAAGAAATACTCACCAGTCCAGACCATCACTTTAGGCAAACTGGCATATCTCTACTGTTGAATGTATGCTGATTTGTTTCAGGATTGGAGTATGTCTATTTTCACACACTCATATAATGGCTTGGATGGGAGGGAACCTTCAAAGATGATCAAGTTCCAAGTGCTCTGATATGGGCAGGGACACCTTCACTAGACCAGGTTGCTCCAAGCCCATCCAATCTGGCTTTGAATGCTTCCAGCAACGGAGCATCCACAGCTTCTCTGGGCAGCCTCTTTCTATGTCTCACCACTAGCATTGTAAAAAATTTTCTTCCTTGTATCTAACCTATATCTACCTGCTTTCAGTTTAAAAATATTCCTCCTTGTTCTGTCAGTACAGGCCTCAGTAAGAAGCTTCCCTCCATCTTCATTACAAGCCACCCCTATAGACTAAGAGACTACTAAATCGTTTCCCTGGAGCCTTCTGCTCTCCAGGCTGAGCAACATCAACTGTTTCACCCTGTATTCAAAAGCAAGTCTTCCAGACCTCTGATCATTTTTTTGTCCCTCCTCTGGACCTGCTTCAACAGGTCCATGTCTTTCCTGTGCTGACAACCCCAGAACTGGACACATACTTCAGGTGGGATGTGAGGACAACAGAGCAGAGGAGCAGAATCACCCAGGATCCTATTTGCTTTCTGGACTGGAAATACATGTTGCACCCCTTCTCTCCAGCACAGAAAAACACACCAGTCAGAAACCTTTTCAGGATGCCTTCAACCCCACTGCTTGTGTCATTAATAAAGATATTGAGCACTACTGGTCTAAATATATGGACCCTTGAGGGACACCCTTTGTAACTGATCATCATTTGGGCACTGAGCTGTTGATGGCAGCTCTTTGGATTTTGCCCTTGGTGAAGCCATGCTGGCTGCCTCTAATTAACTCCCTGTTATCCACATGCCTTGACAGATCATCCAGGAGGATATGTTTATGTAATCCACACAGAAAACCTTTTTCAGGGTTTACACATAAAACTTTCTGAACACAGCTGTCTGATAAGCAAAATAGAAACAATAGGTGTTAATAATATCAAACATTTTCTTGCCAACACCATACTAGTAACCAAGACTGAGTTGCAAATTTGAGACATAATACAATTCACAAATCAGAGCCTGCCTCCCTTACCAGATGACCTTTGTCAAGTTCTTGTGTCCTGCTAGAAGCAGATCACACCGTGGAGAAGTTGGACCATTCAGCTGTTTCTATTCTACCCTCATTTCTTTTTGAATGCAAACTGCAAACTCTATTTCTAATGTCCCTGATGCCTCTAAACATTCTCTCTAATGCAAAGGTGCAGGGGGGTTGCTTGTTTTTACTGTGTACATATTCTCCAGTGAAAACAAAGTAGACAATTAAAATCCTAGACACAGGAGTTCCTCTGCCAGTTCTTTATTTACCATCATCAGTATCCCACTTTTTATGCATTCACATTCACATTATGAAGGGCAATACTGATCAGTGTTTTAACTGAACCTTGCCAGTATAACATCAATTTTTTTCCTAATATAAGTTATGGAAACTCACATTGGGATTTGAAACAGGCATTTTCTCTGGCATTCTTCCATCAGACATTGAAGTTTCACAAATAAAGTCACCTGTCTGTGTGATGGCCATGCAAATTTGTGGATGGTTATGAAGATAAAGTCACTATTAAAAAAAAAAACATCCAGGTATTGTTATTGATGAGATGCATAGTAAAATCATATTCCAAAATTTCTGCTGAGACGTTCTGTTCTTACATTATATTGGGCAGTATTCCCCTTTGTTAATGATTTACAGGCACTCATCCCCTGCTGAAGATGGATTGGAAAATGACAGATTTGGAAAGCTATCCATTTCTCTCCCTTCATATATTATCTCAACCTGATGAATGTCTCAATTGAAAACTAATTATTCTCTCAAGCCTTCCTTAGTTTAGGCTTACTATATGGGTTTTCTTGCTTTTGTGCAAAATATGCATAAGGAAAGACTACTTTTGTAGCACTACCACGACAAAGATGTGCCTGTGTATAGAACTCTTCAGCCAGCTTGTGCTTTTCACAGTAACCTCTCCTTAGGATTCACAGGTTTCAATAAAATTAAATGAAATTAAATTAAATTAAACACCTAATAAAATTAGGTCTTTGTGCCTGAATGGTGGCAGTTCTTTAGCACCTGCTCAGCTTGTGGAGCCAATACAATACAGGACTGAACTCCCTAAGCAGTAAGGCACTGTTTATCCATGCACTGTTTAATCTAATCTGAATTTTATTGACCTTGCTAAATGAAGCTAACTCTAATTCCTATCACAGGTGTTAATGCATAGATCTTTACTTTGAGTGTCTTGGACTTCTGTTCCTTTGTATGTGTCATCAGACAACTTAGATAACACTGCAATGAATACTACATAGACAATAAGTAGGGAAGGTTCACTACAGATGCTGATGTATAAGAAAAGAACAAGCTTTGGTGGATTTTCAACTCTCTGAATAAATTTGCAGCAACTGCATATTTATCTCTTTATTTCACATTTTTCAAAATCTCGCTTTTATAGAAATCTTGGAAGATAGAAAACAAATAGGAAAGTTAGAAAAAATATACAGAGATGGAACACATAAATTCAGTGCAGAAGGCTTTGTCTTCACCCTCACCATGCAAGAAAAGAGCAACATCTGTCTCAGATCCTGTAGCTGCTTTTCCTGATCAAGTTGTCAGATCCTGAAGAGATATACAAGTGTAATTAATTTACTTCATCTGGTGCAGGTATTTATAATTCAGCAGTTCTACCCATGGTGCATAAAACAAAGCAACCACAAACTGGTATTGTAATGCAGTAGATAAACCCAAAATATTAGATAAGGTACAGGTGGCTGGTAACATTTTGGCTGTTAATTTTGAATCGAGAACTAATAAAATTATAATAATTTTCCTTTTTCATCAAATGGACAAGTTCATTGAATCAACAAAAATCTATTTATTCCTTTATAAGTTCAGAGAAGAAAAGAAGTCTGAAAGTTTACTTTTATGTTTTACTTATGGTAGTGGAAAGTTGCCTGATTAGAGACTTCAAAATCAGACATACAGAGGGCAGCTAAATTTAACTGGAAGGCTAACTTTTTAAAAAATAATAGCTGTCTGCTCCAAAGACTACTGATGTCAGAAAAAGTCTATAACCCTTGTCTCTAATTAGGTAGTTTTGTTAAAAAAAAATCTCAATACAAACGTGAATCTGAAAGTGCTCAGTGTTCTTAGTTTCTAGAAAAGTTAACATACTGCAAAGAATATCTTTACATCTTAAGCCACATTATTAAGGGGAATTCATTAAAATTAGGAACCTTATAACCCAATGGACTTACAAGTGACTTCCTAAATAAAGATATCTGGACCTTCTGTAAAATATGCTTCAGAAAAATCCGCAGTGTTCTGGTCAGCAACAGAATTACACAATTTATATCTGAATGCAAGAAAAAAAAAAAGGTTATAAAAAGTATTACAAATAAGTTCTACAAAAAAAGATAAATTTGAATCATCTAGTTGCAACTCAATGTTATGCAAACTGAAGAATCAGAGCAAGTTCTTTGTCTATTCAAGTGTAAATCAGTTTAGTATACTGAATATTTCCCAGGTAGAAAAAGATAAAACCAACCCTTACTTTTCAAGATTTTTCTTGTAGTGACTCCTCAACAAATAACCCTTCAATCCCAAGAGAAAATATATCCGTTTATAAATATACTTAACACATATTAAGTTTGTCTAGTTTCTTGTTAAGATTTTATAAAATTATTTCTATTTCTTGGTTTATGTGTGTGATCGTCAGTTTTTGACTAAACAAGAATACAAATTATCCAACCCATAACTACAGAGCTCACATTTTAAAAATAAAATTAAATGTAAAAAATAATGCGATTGATGTAAACTGACACTTAAAATTGCTTCCCCTTTTTTACACTATCATAGTTTTTTCATAAACATATCAAATAGCGAGATTAAAGAACCTTAAAATGTGTGTCTTAGGACATGTATTAAGACCTGCCAAATTCAAATAGCTTTGGTTCTGTTCAGGGTATTTTTGTTGATTTTTGTGGTGAACAGGTTAATATTTTTCCATTTTCAAGATTCACAACTGAATTAGCAGTTTAGCAGTACTTTACACATTAAAGTAAATCCAAATGGTACTAATGCCATTATAGATATTCTTCTATTTGCAACATCTGAATGAGGACTGCTACAACCTTACAATAAAATGTAAATTTAAATACAAGTTACCACCTGATACCAGATTCTGAGACATTACTGCATTTACTTATGACACCTGCTTTAACTAGTGTCATTTTTTAGTGCAGGAAGGTTTTATTTCTCAGTTTATATACACTGTATTTATTTCTGTAGGTGGCAGAAATCAAAATCCCCAGTGCAACAAATACTCAGGTATACCAGTCATTCCAGACAAAGAAGAAAGGGTAAGCAAATGCTTAAGTACCTAAATTAACTGTGATCATTATCAGAACTGGACTTTACAAAGCAGCTGTATCAACCTTTTTAAAGTATTGCAGACTTAAAATCCTACCTCCACACCTCAGGTCACAGAGCTTTTTGATGGTCTTCTCAGACCCATGATGTAAAAACCCGGTGTAATTAGACAACCTGTGGAGAGAGGAAAGTAGTTAAATTGACACAGGCACCTAATGCTAAGGGAAGGACATTACTCTAGTGATGCTAATAATGCTTTTCAGGCATTATGAACCCTAAATTAATTAAAAAATGAAACTTGTGCTATGTAAGAAATGGCAAACAGTGTGAATGGCTGATAGATGGGTGAGAATATCAGCCTCAAATATGCTTTCTCTAGTTTCATGAAAAATAGTAACTTAATCAGGCATATGAAAAAATGGCTGGAATCCCACTGTGTGGAAACATTGTCTAATATCACACATTGGGCAACAACCTGCTGTTTGTAACATTAGTAAGATTTAGAGGAAGATTAAAAAGACAGAAATCTCATTCCTTCAGAGTTGCATTTTCCCTATCTTCAACCTTTCCATTTTACTCAGCCTGAGTCACTGATTGTTCCAGGCAAACCCTTAAATGGAGAACAATATTTTCAAAGACACAATGAGAAAGATCATAGGGGATAAGCAGCCTGCAAATGCGATGAACAAGGGAACCCAAAGCAGACCACCTCTGCAGCAGACTGCCCAAACTAGCACAACCTGCTTGTTGAAAGACACCAGTTACTCTTCTGGTAGGGGGCCCAGTCCAGCAGATGCTCCCCACCATCCTGGTGCTAGCTAGCAATGGTAACAAGCACCCACCTGGCTATTGGGTATGTTTTCAGGTAAGAAGACTTTGCTGTCTTTGGAGCACAAGTGCCCTGTGCTCCTCAGCGTTCTGCAGACTGATAATTTTTATGGTTAGAGCACAGCCAGCAAGCCTGGCGTGGTGAGCAGCCAGTGCCAGCACCAGTCAGAGCCAATGACCCCCAGTCCATGGGCGGACCCTTGACATGCAGGGTGGCACCACTGCTTTCAGGGTGGTGAAAATACTTTAAAGATGAGCACGGCAACTTTTAATTCTTTAGCAGTGTAAGTCAGCATTCACCATCCATCACAGCCACAATGCTGGACCACATTTTGCTGTTTTTCAGTTGTTAAGTGTGCACCATTTAAAGTAATATGCAATTAAAATAAACAACAACACAACAAAAGACTGGAGAACTGTACAAAACCATCAAAATCCAGTTGCAATATCCATCTGGCCAGTAACATGTGCTCTGTTAACCTGACCCAGGGAAGCTGGCAGTGGTCCTAGGGTGACTTCTACCTAAGGTGGAAACCTTGAGCAAGCCCAGACTGATCACCATTGACAGGATTCACTTAAATATTCTCACCAACAAACTTTTTGGTGAAGGAGAACTTTTGTGTACTCTCCTCAATTCCTTTGCAAGGATTCATAAGCAAACAGCCTTTGGAAAAATACACCCAAAAGAAGTTTTGGCTGAAATCCATGGACTGGGTGATAGTACTTATCAAAACACAGCCTTGATGAACTTGTAAAAGCAGGAAGGGAGAGGCTTTCAGGCCGCAGCCTGCGCTTCTTCCTCAGCATGATTTTGGGGAGACACTACCCAAACCAGGTTTATTTGTTCTGGTGATGGGGCTAAGCCTCTCCCATGTGAAATTTCACTTTTCAATGAAAACTTACTCCGAGTGGAGCATCGCCAATATATTTCTCGTGTGACTCATATGCACAAAACCCCAAAGTCAATAGTCAAGAGTTTATTTGATGAAGGTTTTCTTCTAATTAAGAGGTCATCAAGGGGATCCGACTGTTACTCAGCGCTGAGACGAAGGTCACCAGCAGCTGCTCCAGTCCGGGAGATGCGCCGGCCAGTACATTTTCCAGAAACATGTTTCCTCTCTCGCCAGCGGCCCCTTCCCCCTCCCCGCCACCCCGTTTCTAGTCTCTCCAGCGCTGATGAGCTAATAGCATTTTTCCTTTGCATACTTTGGCGCTGCCCCACGGCATACTCTGGCAAGCTACGTGTGTCTGAGCGCGGCCGGCCGCCGCAGGCGCGGCGCGGCTCGGGGCGCGGGGGGAGGCAGGGCGGAGGACGGGGAGCCCCCGCGCCGCGCCGGCCCGCGCCGCCCGCTCCCCCCGAGCCGCCCCCGCGCGGGCCGGCCGGGGGGCGGCCGTGGGGGAACTGTCAGCCCCGCACGTTTCCAGCCGCATTACGTGAACAAATGGCGGGGGTGCAGCCGGCCCAGCCAGCGGCGCTTGTGTAACTTTGCGAGCGTGCCAGCGAGTTTAAAGTCCCTGGTCTCTCCTCCTCCTCCTTCCCTCGCTCCAGACACCAGCGCGGGCCGGAGGACGATGAGAGGCTGATTGTTTGCTCCGGCTCCCATTCGCATCCCCTCGCCTATAAATACCGGGGAGAAGAAAAGCCGCTCTCGCCGCCTACCCCGGGCCGGGTTTCCTTTCCGACGGCCCGACCTGTCCGATGGCACTTCCCGGGTGCCGCAGCGCCTGAGACCCCGCTGCCCGCCCGACCCTCTCAGAGGCGCAGCCCTCATCACCCCTCGGCCTCCCCGCACCGCCCCCGGCTCCATCCCAAGCAGGAAAGGCGCCCCTCGCTCTTCTCTCGCTCCCGCCCCCCGCTCCCTCCCCTCCCGGTTTCGCCCGTATCTCTCTACCCGCCGGCGCCCACGAAAGCGGAGAAGATGCGTTTCGCGCCGCCGGGGCTCCTGCTCGCCCAGCTTCACGTGTGCATCTACTGGAGCTGCCTCTGGCCCGCCGGCTGCCAGCAGCAGCCGGCGCGCCGCGATCCCCCGCCGCCCCCCGCCGCCTGGAGGCAGCGGATCCAGTGGGAGAACAACGGGCAGGTGTACAGCCTGCTCAGCCTGGGCTCCCAGTACCAGCCCCCGCGGCGCAGGCAGGCGGCGGAGGCGGCGGGCAGCCCCATCCTGCTGCTGCGGAGCAACGGCACGGCGCTGCCGCGGAGAGCCGCCGCCCGCGCCGCCGCCCTCCAGCCCCCGCCGCCGCCCCAGCCCGCCGCCGGCAGCCGCGGGGGCTCCGGAGCGCGGCACTGGTTCCAGGCTGGCTACCAGGCTTCCTCCGGGGGTCGCGCCGCTGCCGCGCCTCGGGGCCCAGCGGCCGCCACCTCCGCGGCCCGGAGCGCCTCCTGGGGGGCGCCGCCACCCAGCGCCGCCGCCACCTCCGCTGGCGGCACCGGCACCGACAGCAACGGGAGCAGCGCCGGGGCCGGCAGCCTGCCGCCCCTGGGCAGCTTTAGGCCCGGCCGGGAAGATGTCATGGTAGGAGACGACCCCTACAACCCCTACAAGTACACGGACGATAACCCCTACTACAACTACTACGACACCTACGAGAGACCCCGCCAGGGCAGCAGGTACAGACCCGGCTATGGCACCGGCTACTTTCAGTACGGTAAGAGCCCTCCTTTCCGCCCGTGCCGTCCCTCCCCTGCCGCCGGCCCCGAACCGCGCCATCCGCTCGCCCCGCGCCCGCCGGGCCCGCGGAGGAGCTGCGGGGGTCGCCGGCCCCGCCCGGGCCTCGCTCGGGGCCAGACCCGACCGGGCGGGCGATCGCCCGGCTCTCGGGCTGCGGCAGCCTAGTGCCGGTGCCTGCGACGGGGGCGAGCTGCCCGTAAGCCCGCCGCGGGCTCCGGGCGTCGTGTTTGCGGTGGGGTGTTTGGGACACGCCTGAGCAAAGGGGAACGCGAGGTTAACGGAGAGCAGGGGTCCTTAGCAAATCGACGGCTCCTAACGACTGGGATGGTTGTCAAATATTTGCAAACGTGTCCTGGGTTGATCTTACTGTTGTGTGGTTGGTTTGATGAACTGCAGGTCTCCCTGACTTAGTCCCGGATCCCTATTACATCCAGGCGTCCACTTATGTCCAGAGGATGTCCATGTATAACTTGAGATGTGCTGCCGAGGAGAACTGCTTGGCAAGGTAGGCATCGTCCCGAGATTTTGCCCGTTTGTTGTGGGTCCCTGTGCTCTTGTTTCCACCTGTGAACGCGGTGAAGAGTGGAGAAGGGTGGGGCTGGAGGGCTCACGGAAACACAGCCTTTTGTAACCCAGCTCCAAATTTGTGGCAGACAGCAGAGTATGCACATCAGAAAGCAATCCTGCCATATTAGAGAAAAAAGCTGCAGATCTCTTGAAGAACCTGTGGAAACTTGTATTACATGTTTTTATTGCCAGGCTCACTTGAACATTTCTGAATTTTGTGAAATGGAGGCACCTGGAAAACTACTTCATTCTGCTGATTTTCATCTCCCTCCTCTACTCCCACAAGTCCATATGTTACTTCATGTAAAAAAACCTAAAACTGAACAACAAAAACCCTATTCTTAACCAACAAAATTTACTGTTGAGATTATAGTAAGCTAATTGTTTCTGGGCCTATGCCTTTTAAAAGTCTCCTAAAACTAAAATCCCTCTGAAAAGTGTTTCAGAGTCTCTTAAGGGGTTGAAATAACAGCTTTGTTATGAAGTTAGGTCTTGTCCAGTTGGCAAAGAGTGATTTTTCCTGTTTTGTTTGGAAAGAAATCAACATGGCTGTTTTTAGCCATTTTAACTTGTTTGATACCTTATCATGTGAAACAGATTTATTTATTTGTCAGCATCAATAATTCATGCTTCAGGGTCATGCTTGCTCTTCACTTGCAGAAAAAAGAAATATGACATAGCAGGTTTTTTTCTTGCTAGTGTCACAGTGAAGACTCATTGAAGTGTTCTTTCTAGCTATTAGTTGATTAAAATATCCCAGTATTTAAGAGTGTAGATAATAGCTATGTAGAAAAAGCTATGTAGAATAATAACTAAAATATACATTTTAGCTTTTTTTTTTAACAATTGAATCAACATCTGTTGTGTGATCTTGCATACACAGGGAGTTATTTTGGTTAACAGCAACTAAATAAAATTATGTTTTTTGTAACGAGTAATTTTACAACTCAGCAGTGATCTTCTTCATAGAGGGAGTTAGTCAGTGGTCAAACTTCCGTTTATAAAATTAAAACCAGGTCTGAATCTTGCTCAGGTCTTGGTCTGACATCAGGCATTTCCACACCATATGGAATTCCTGGATGAATCTCCAGTGCATGAGGCTTACGGAGACTGAAAAGATCTCTGCTATGAGTTACTTCTAAGACAATATAAGGCATTTTTGGAAGTATTTCTTGCATATGCTTATGGCTTTTTCCTTTGTTTTCTTTGATTTGCATCACTGCAGTTCAGCTTATCGAGCAGATGTCAGAGATTATGACAATCGAGTGCTCCTCAGATTCCCCCAAAGAGTGAAAAATCAAGGCACATCGGATTTTCTGCCCAGCAGACCCCGTTACTCATGGGAGTGGCACAGCTGTCACCAGTGAGTGAAGTGCTCAGTATGGCATCTTCTAACTATGCTTTCATCACGTATAAGGCAACATTTTCTAAAACTGAAGTGGAGAGAAACCCTGGGGAAACTTTGGCCTTTTACTATCTGATTAATTTTATGTTGTGGTAATTACTCTTTGTATATGTAGTGATAATTAATCTTTGCACAGACACATGAAATGAAGATGATACAAAGCTTATCCATAAGTAAGAAACTCTTACAAAGTGTAGATTAAATACAAATACAAGTCTGAAATGAGATTTGACAATAGCACTTTCTCCTTTTATTTTACATACAGTCCACTTACATTTAAGTATAATCAGTAAATAAAGGTCCCAGCCATGTTAAAATAAATAGAAACTTTAAATGTACATTTACTAGCATATTCCCTATAATAACATCTCATTTCAAACAGTGACCCATACTTCTTGAGCTGAATTTAATGAGATAGTTCTTCACAAGGAAGGGTCTGGTTAATCTGGGAAAGGAAAGCTACTGAGTTGACTGATCCCATTATCAACAATATTATATATATATATATGATGATATTTTGACATAGCAGCATTGCTCTAGAAATAGTATATTTGCTGGAAACGCAGCAAGGGAAATGTAGTAGAACATTTTCAACATTTCAGGAGCAAATAACACTGCAAACTTCTACCTGTCTAGAAAACTCATATGCAGGAGTTTGAAGGTTTGTTCCAGTTTCTGCTGCTTCTCAGCAGGAGCAGTTATAAAATACTAGAACTATACTAGTTATAAAATACTAGAACTAATTACTCAGAATACTTTCTTCCACCTTACTTAAAATACAACTCTGCTGCTCCAGGTACATAAATAATAACTGAATCTTTTTAAAAAATGGCATGCAACGTGGGTTTGGTCTGAAGGCCTCTGAACCAATGGAATATTCCTCTCTAGGTTCAAAGGCTTTGGGTATTGAATGAAAAATACATTTCATTAGAAAATTTTCAAAAAAGCCTCATCAGTTTATAAATCTTGCATACACCAAAAAAGCTAAAACTAAATCAAACCTAATAAAAAACCCTCCAAAAATGCTTTAGTTAACCTCTATCCCTGAAAAAAAATCTCAACCAACAACAAAAATCCCCCAACCCTCATGCTTACAAACTTGATAAATGGATGAAATGGGTAGAGAGCAGTTGAAGTTTTCCATTTGTAGAATAACATTTTCTTACTGTGCCACAATAGCCCAGCTATCACTGTTCAGATGCGAAGTGTCTCTGATGTTGATGCAATTCTTGAACAGAAAATATGTTGCCTACAAAAATACGCATCTCGTGATCATTTCCATGAAGCAAACTCATTTGGAAATTAACTCTTAACTGCCAGTTACTTTGGCTAGCCATCAGACATCAGTGTTAGTCATCATCATCTGGGGACTGGTTTTAGTGTTCTGGATGTGCCTGCTTGTGAGGCTCCTGTGCTGCTTTGTTTTACCAATACATTTGATTTTTTTAAAATTAGGCCTTTCTCATATACCTCTTGAGCTGAAAGCATTCAAAACTGATGGTAGCCAAATGCTGCAAAGATACAGTGCAGGTAGAAAAGAGAAGTTTATTTTCCCACACACTTGGAAAGGGTGAAATTACAAGAATACAAGGTCTTAAAACTTCACAGTAACTCTCACAATCACTTTGTGAGAAAGCAAGAAAAATTCATCACTTTGCCCAAATCAAAAGCATACACACTTCTGAAATAGAGACAGCACTAAGTATAGGCTATAAAAATAATTGATATTAAATGAAATCTGCATTGCCAGTACATAGAAGCTGATTTCTTTATGCACATTTTGTCTTCACCAATGTTACGAATATGTTAAGTGTCTGAGGGCCATGGAAATGTGAAATCAAATTGTTGGGATTTTGCTGGCAAGTAGCAAACTTCTATGGAATTTATAGTATGTAAGGTAAGCATTCTTAGCAAACCTCTGGTTAAAAGCACTTATAAGATGTTAAATTCAAATATGAACTACTTAATACTTGCTATTGTTATTGGAAAAGAAGTGAAACAAAATTCTGGAAAAAGAGTGCTGCTATGGAACCATACCACAACAAATTAAAAATATTATTTATTTATAGGATGACATGTTGTACTTGAAAATTAGAGTAAATTGAGTGGTCAGTAGTAGGAAAGTATACTAACACACACATTTTGGGTAGTAAATAAAATTTGTCCAGATTTAACAGGATGTAGATCAAATTGGAATATGTGAAAATGTTATTGATAAGATTTGATCCATCTCTAATAATGTATCAATGGTTTAACAGACATTATCACAGCATGGATGAATTCAGCCACTATGACTTGTTGGATGCAAGCTCACATAGAAAAGTTGCTGAGGGACACAAAGCAAGTTTCTGCCTTGAAGATACTTCCTGTGATTATGGATACTACAGGCGGTATGCATGTACAGCACACACACAGGTAGGAGCTGCTTTGGAGACAACCACCTGTTCGTGTTTGGGTAACTTTTCTGTCAATCACCCAGTGCCCTAAATTAGCTGATGCCCTAACTAGCTTCTGGAATTCCCCATTATAGAGACGAGGATACTGATCTGGAGACTGATAATTCACCCATATGCTGTTAACTGTGGGTTTCTTATTAAAGGGCAGTGACACTCACTAGTATAGCACCACTAGTAACTGAACTATATTAAAACACACCACAAGTTCTCGTGGCAGTAGGACTGGTCAGGCTTGCTAAGGGGCACTCAAGACACCCCATAAAGAAGCTGTTCGCAATTTTCATCCCCAAACTGATGTCCTTGGCTGGTGCCGGAGTTCATAGCTGGTATTTTCTCCCTTGCGGAGTCTGAAGCTGTAAGGTGCTGGATTCCATTAACACCTGCAGCTGCTGGCTGGCAGCCTGGCACAGGAATCTCAGAGTGTTTTTCTGTGCCCGTACAGCAGGAGGTTGTTAAAGGGAATGGCAGTTATGTGGCTGTTATGATGGGCCACATACAAATGTAAAGCCAGGTGCCAGGGCTTATTTCCAGGGGAACATGGAAAATAGAACATACCTTTAAGACAGACAAATCCATGCAAGGTTCCTATCTCAAATATTGCATCACCACCTCTCAGAACTGCTAAAGAAAAACTTAAAAAATCCTAACCAGCCAACCCCAAACCAGCCAACCCCAGCAGAACAAGGTTGATCAGCAGTGTAGTATGACTAAGAGATTTCATAGACTATTCCATTTGGAAAACCAGAAGTAAGACCAAAACTTGACTGTTTGTGGATTGAAAGAGGAAATTTTTGATATTTAACTGACAGTTGTTGATGTTTCTGACAGTATATGAACCTGACAGATTTTCAGGTTTCTGCTTTAAAACAGAGAGGTGTGCTCTTTAGACACATGAATGAAGTTGCCATTGGATGTTGCAGAGATCAAAAATCTCCATGGGCTCAGGAAGAATTTAGACAAAGTTACAGATGTTATTAAACCCAGAAGTCTGACAGTACCCCGTGCCTTAAATACAGTTAAATGCCTGGTGGAAGGAATTTGCCTGACATTACACATCCCATTCCTTATGCTCTTTCCTCGTTAAGCATCTGCTGCTGACCACTGTCAGAGATATGACACTGAGCTTTGATGGATCTGTGGTTTAACTCAGTGTGGCCATACATACACATAAACCTGTACCCCTTATTCTGCAGCTTTTCATCTAGAAGGTAGTTATTCTGTCACACAGAAATGACAGCTATGCTTCACTGGCTGACGTGTCCACATTTTAATTATAATGAATGATCTGCAATACAAAGAGGCTTTGAAGAGGTTTTATAAAGACCTTTTCTACTTCGGTAGACTATGACATCTAAGCAACATACATATTTTACAGCTGGAGTATTTGTGTCACTAGAATCATGGCTGTGTCAGCATTTCCACTGGAAGCCCATATTTCAGGGGTTTGTAATTGGACTGTAAAACTTTCCTCCAGCCTCAGACTTGGCACAAACATGCAAGAGTCTGAGCTGATCACCAGCTGGGTCAAGAGGGAATTCCTGCAGGACTTGGGTTTTCTGCACTCTGTGTGTTGCCAGAACAGATTAGCTCTGCCTAGAGCAATCTTTATTGGCCACAGCTAAAGATACTAGCTTTGAACCACTGATACATTCATATATGGGGATTATTACTCATGTTCCTAAGAACAAAGAATTTTTCAAAAATGTGGATCTGGCTACATTTTCAGTTCCCTCAAATTCCTGTGTCACTATTTGACTAAAGAGACACTATTTCCATGGAAAGCTCAATGTGAAAATGGCCCTTAACCCTACTATTCAAACATCATAACAAAAAGTTGCATTATTCCTAAGGGTAGAGATAGGTTCCACCATGGTGATCAAGTCTGTCTGTACTCATGACCTCTGAAGATATTCACTTGACATTTACAGATACTTACCTCCAGTCTTTGGTCAATTTTTATTGTATTCTGATCTTATGTAAAGAATGGGAAACAATATAATTAACAGTTTTTACATAAAAGGAGTACTGTAACAAGTAAGAAAATACAGATACCTCACAGATGAACAACTGTCAATAATATAGGTGTTTTTTATCCAGGAGTAATAAAGGGCTATAAAAGTCTATAAAAGTGGTGCATTAGACTTAGGTATTCTACTTTAAAAAATAAGATTCATTTTCTAAGTGAACTGTGATAGTTAAGTGAACTTCAGTCTGAGTGTCCCTAATATCTAGAATATCAATGTTTCTAAAGATTAATGTTTTTTCACATCCATCTTAACTTCATTCTTAAGGGTCTGAGCCCTGGCTGCTACGACACTTACAATGCTGACATAGATTGCCAGTGGATTGATATTACTGATGTAAAACCTGGAAATTACATTCTGAAGGTAAGCGTATTGGGAACGGGGAAGTTTGGGGTTTTTTGGGGAGCATTTCAGGTTGTCTTTTTTTTCTCTGTTGAAAGAAGCAAATCATTTACATACATCCTTCAGCATGTAAGTTACGAGCTGAAGCGTGGCAGCAGACAGCAATGTGCTCTCTCCCCTCCAGGTGAGTGTAAACCCCAGCTACCTGGTGCCTGAATCTGATTATTCCAACAACATTGTCCGCTGCGACATCCGCTACACGGGCCACCACGCCTACGCCTCTGGCTGCACAATTTCACCGTAAGTGCCTCCCCACTGGTGGTTTCTCTGCCACCGTGCCCCGCTGTCAGGCCCTTGTTTTGTGGGTTTTGGGAATTTTAAAATTTGTGGGAATTTTGCTCTTGCGCTTGTGCCGTTGGAATATGTAACACATTCCAAAATTGCTGCTCCTGTCTGGTCTGCCAGATAACAACCTCTGGCTCACACACTTTCTTTGTACTTGCATTAGAACTTTCCTAGGATCATTCAGTACCCTTTTACAGCACCCACATACAACTGAGCAGCTGCAGTGCTCTTTAAGCCATTCTGCAAAATCCCACACATGTGTGTTACTTCACTGCTGCTATTTGCACAGCACTCTCCCTGAAACAGTTCTTTCACACATCCTCTGTTTAGTTTTGCTCCTTAAAAGTTTGAACACTGCCAAAATTGTGCCTTTCTTACATTTTTTCCTCCAAAAGGGCAAATTCATTTAATAAATATCCTCATGGTAGGTCTTAGTATCCTCATGTACCTTAGTATCTGTGAAACACACACAGAGAAAGGAGTCTGCTGTAACACAGAGGTAAGCAGTTCTCAGAACACTGTGCTGGCTGCTCATATGAAATATTTATCAAGAGGCTTCATTTGGATTGTATAAGGAGTATTAAACATTGTATAGAGGTTCATATGAAACAATTTCCAGAGCAGTCAATGAAAAGTAAAACAGTAAAACAGATGACCAGTGTAGTCCTCTATAACTAGAGTATCAGTGAAAGACTGAATTAATGTGTCTTGCTTAATTAGCCTGTAAAATATTAATTCCTCACTTTACATTAGGAAACCAGTAGTTAAATGAGCCAAACTTATGTTTCACGCTTTTAACTTCTAATCTCCCGGTCTTACCTCTGAAAGGGTTACTGAGTACATAGAATAATAGTTAATGTTGGAAAAGACCTTTTAGATCATGAAATCTAGCCATCAACCTCTTATCACCACCATACTCACCATATTCTCAAGTACATTTTCATACAGCTTCTGAAAACTTCCAGGGATAGTGACCTCACCACTTCCCTGGCATTCTGTTCTAATGTTTTACAACCCTTTATGTGAAGAAGTTTCTCCTGATACCCCATCTAAACCATCCCTTGCGGCCATTTCCTCTCATCCTGTCTCACTGGTTACGTGGGAGAAGAGACCAACCAACACCTCACTACAGCTTCCTCTTGGGGATTTGTAGAGAGTGATGAGATTTCCCCTCAGCCTCCTCTTCTCCAGGCTAACACCCCATCCATGTATGTATGTATGTATGTATGTATGTATGTATGTATCTATCTGTCTATCTACCTACCTACCTATCTATCTGTATATATGTACACCATACTTTATATCTCTCTCAGGTATATATCTCATGCAGGGCTAGGAAACAAAATGTCTGTTACTGTTGGCTGACGTGTGCTTCCAAGCTGACAAGTGGGTATTCAGCAGTTCTTCTTTCTACGCGTGCCTGCTCACCTGCATAAAATTACTTCTCCTCTTTCAACAGATACTGAGAGAGATGCAAGAAGTGGATGAGATGGTGCCAGATGTTTTGAACTGAAGTATCATTATACAAACTTCACTAGGATGCAAATACTATAGAAACAAAACTACAGAACATACACAGATACACAAACACACCTTATGTGACTTTGAAGCACTTCTGCTGCTTTTCAACCAAAACTTAACTGGATTTTAAGAATCTAAATTGGTATTATTTGTATTGCTGTTGAAATGTGTGAAACTGGTGCTTCATTTAGAAATATTTTAAATTTTGATAATCTAACTCATTCATAAAAACATGGGACCATTTCTTAGCTCCTTCGGAGTTTACGTGACAGTAGACTTCAGTAGGAATATTAATAGTGAATGAGTTGAACATATTTTAAAATGTAGAAAAAAAATGTACACAAAATGAATTAAATAAAACTCAAGAGAATGTACTAATGTCAGCTATCTCAGAAAAGACCATAATGACAAACAGATTAAAAGTGATGATACAGTACTATTAAAATTCTTGCTAGGACACATTGATATGAAAGAGAGAAGTATGTTCAGTTTTCAAAGAATATTAACATATAGCAGAGAAGTACACATATATTATATATATCAGTTATACCCCTGCAAGAAAAGTTATGTTTACATTTTTAATACATTAGAAGTTTTTCCATTTTCTTAAGTGAAAAATTGATGGGGTTTTGAAATACAACTTTCATCTGTGAAAATTAATTATAAAAAGTTTACCCATCTTTATATGTTCAAGAAATTTTTCAAGGTGGGACTCTTAAAAAAGTTCTGCAAACTTAATGTAGATAAAAATACCTGTCAAGAAATGGGCTCTTGGATATGATGAAGAGTCCCTGATGTGGTCATCTGTGAAAAACATCCAACTTGAACAGGTTAACCATCAAAATAATCCAGGCAATTAACTCAGGTGGTGCCACAAACAGAAGTAGGTCAGAATCTCTTACAAAGTATTTTTAGTGTGAAGAAAACCTACTACCTGCTTCCCCCTTAAGTACTGTAGTTGACTTTAAAATGTATATCTCAGTATTCAAAATAACAAAGTTGAAAATATGCTGTATAGAGAGGAAGAGCAAAAGTCAGTGTATTTGACACCCTGCTTTAGGCTCTTCAGGAACCAAATGGAACATTGTTAAGGGGAAAAACTTCCAGCCCAAATTAATGTTTTTGCTGAACTGCTTAACTGGTGCTGGGTATACTACTCCTCCTCCCATCCCCAAATTATTTTGCTTTTGCAGTGCACCCTGCTGTAAGCTACAGTAGCTGTGATTTTTGTTTTAAACTGTGAAATGACATATCACAAGGGGATCTGGCTTTTTTTTTCAGATTTCTGATCATGTAAAATGAGAATCTACTTTTGGAGCAATGGGACCTAGAAATATTGATTGGTGTTCATTAATTTGATCAGCAGTTCAAAACACCTAATGAAATATTGGAAGTTCAATAAATTAAAAAAAAAGGAAAAAATGTGCTATTCAATATAGTTAAAAATTAAAAATCTGAGGAGTATGGAGTGGTTTTATTATCACTATTGAGAATACTTCAGGTAGTATTTGGAAATTATTTATGCTTTAGAACCCTATGGATTTAATCTGGAAGTTTGATGAATTACCATAAGATCTATCATGGATCAGCTGTTCTTTAGTACATTTATTTAAGTTTATTTCCATCTTAATCATAACTTGGTTACAAATTTGCACAATCAGAACTTAAAAAGAACCTGAGAACCAGCAGCCTCATGATTACTACCCACCAGTGGGAGAGGGGGTGGGATAATATAATTTATACCTGCAGGTCTCTTTCTGTTTGCTGCAAGATCCATTTTACCAATCTGTAACCAGTATGGGCAATGAACAGAAGCAAAATTTGGAACTTACGAGAAGACCATTTGTAACATGTCTGCAAAAACGAGGGCCTGTTTAAAGTCTAAGCTTCTGAAACCTCAGCCCAAAGAGTTCTTAGGTTTAAGAGGTGTTAAGGGATGCAAGCGCATTCACCTTTCTATACTTAGGTCAAAATTGGGGTCAAAGTCCTGAGAGCAGCTTGGGCAAGGGACACAAAAGCTACTGAATGGAACCAGGCTGTGGGCACGGGCTGCTTCCTGGCAAGAGGTGTGCTCGTACCTCATGGTGCCTGATGCTGAATGTGGGATGTGAGAGCACCAACTGGAGACGGAGCAGCCGCAGGAAGGGGGGCACCCCTCACACGTGACACGCTCACCTGCTCACACGTCTGTGCCCAAACTACTTGCAGAGCTCCACTGAAATCAGCAAGGAGCCAGAGGGCCTTGAGCATCTGTGTAGGTGGAACAAGTGGAAATGGCCTCATTTGGAAAGGTGTTGAATGCTGTAACTTTGAATATTGGGGATACTGAAGCTACAAAAATGTAGCTTTTCTTTCCGTAGCAAAATACTTTATTTGTTTTAAAATGTGTGTTAAGCGACATGACATTGATGTACAATAGCACAAAAATTGCCTAAGAAATGAATAGAAAAACAAGGAATTTTAGGATTAAAAAAAATGAAGGAATGTGACTTCAACCCTGTTTAACTATAGTAAATCACAACACAGTAGATGTAGAAGAGTTTATTATATAGCATGTGTAGAAGTAGTTCTAACTAGGGGAGCGCCAACCAATATTTTCAGTATCTTGGCTCTGCAGATTTGACACCTTACTTTTTGCATACTGGAATATGTTTTTGGGATTATGTGTGCATTTTTAAAAACTGTTTTGGAAAAAGTTTTCATTTTTACAGCAAATTATATTTGGATTCTATTTTACCAGACATCGGGCTTATTCCCTTATCTTTGGAAAGTGTATTGACATTGGTCTCAGTGGGAGCAAAAACAGATTTAAATTTTGTGGGAATTCTACTATGAATTTGCTGTTTTGCAGTCTCAAATTTCTTCTGAAAAGCCAGAATGTATAAATGTGTATGAAGCAATAACCTCCCACACTTCAAATCTTTACTTAAGAATTGCACATAAGGAACAAAATGTATGTCAGGCTCATTAGAGGAAAGGTTTGTTATGTATTTTTTTAATCCTGAAATACATTTGGTATTTGTGTATTTCTAGACAAAAGTGTAACAAAAATGACAGACTGGTCACCAATGGAACCAAAACATTCTGTAGATGATGTTTTTGTGTTAGAAGTCTACTCAGTTTTTTTTTTTCTGCTCCAGAATGAATCCACATATCAAATGTACCTTCCTGTTGTCATTCATGCATTGTTTGCAGTGTGCTCACTCAAAACCAGCAGGGTGGTTTTCATTAATGAGACACTGAAAGGTGGTTTATCCTGTGTCTCACATTTATGCCAAAAAGGCATTTTCATTTTCTCCAAATCCTAAAAGGTGCTGAAAAATTTTTAACTTGAATTAAAACCAAAGAGTATGTAATTGGGAGGTTTTTATGCTACAGATACAGTGAAATGCCACTTATTTTTGCAACTTCCTTGAAGACTTTTCATTATTTCCTTCACTTTTCTTCAAAGAGTCTTAATTTCAGTAACTTTGCATCTTTATCTGCTCTAATTTATAATATTCAGGCACTAGCTTTGTACTCTTCACTGCACTTTCATATTCTTGTGTTACCTGCCCGTATTATGGTTGCAAGTTTATGTGAAAATGACTTGAATAAAATGTTTCAAGCGTTTTACTTGTCAAAGTATTACACTTACTGCACAGGCCAGATCCATCTCTCAGTGAGAAGGCTTTAGTTAAGGTTGTTGTATCTGCATGAAAATGAAGAAAATTGTCTTGCTGACATGTTCTCAGAAAAAATGTGACAAGAAGGTAGAAACAAGAAATAAAAAATTCAAGGCATGATATATTACCCCTGATACTACACAAAGGATTAACATGTCAAGGCTTAACAGGAGGAGGCATTTGGTTCATCTGGACACTATTTCCTTACTGTATCTGTCTTGGTAAAAACAGGAACTTAAAAAGCACTTTCAGAATTTCTGTTCCAAAAATTATTCTTTCACAGAAAGAACATTTGAGCAGTACATGGTAGGAAGTCTTTGTACTCTAGAAAACTGGACTAAAAGATGAAACATGCAGTTGCTCCAAACACATTTTATCGTGTTACTTACAACCTCTACAAGCCAGTACAAGCCAATGTCTGCCTCTTCAATCTGTATGCTAAACTGATGAAACAGTCTGAGTTGTGAAGCATCTCTTGTCCCTTCACTACTACAGAAGAGAATGGTTAAAAAGAGACTTGGATTCTAAATAGTTTAATAGTTAAAAAGAGTCTTATTGGAGTCTTGTTCCAATAAGAAGTAATCAAACACATAAATATCAACTCATTGGCACTCTTGGCTTCACGTAAATGGAGACAAAACCAATGTAATATCTTTTAAAATTAATAAAATAAATGTAGAATTATTTCAGATATAACCCACTTTGTGTAATGTTTCTCTATTTAAAAAGTATTTCCTATCCTACTACTCACTAGAGCTAAGAGCTTCAAGCTGAGAATTTATGCAAGTGCTATTCCTACAGCACAGAACCTGGAGTAGATTAACTTCTGTGCAAATACAAAAATGCAATAAAAATGGTATATAATTGAAGAAAGCATATGCAAATCTGTGGAAAATAAAGCATCTCCTAGTTCCCACGTACCTTCTACCTCCATTCTGCTATCTCATTTTTACCATTAGACCACCTGCTTAGTATCACAAAATTAGCTACCATCAGTAGATCTACCACAATTCATAAAGAAGCTCAACACTGTCGCTCCAGAAAGTATTGCTGTAACTGAATTTTCATTCAGGCCCCATTTTTCCTGATCTAATAATTCCGTAAAACCTGATTAAAGAAATATTTATGCCTGTTTGGAAGTCTACAAAGTGGTCCCATCACTAATACACCCGTTTTCTATTTAAAAAAAAAAAAACAAACCACATTTAAACTAGTAATTACTGTCTTAAAAGATACTGAAAAATCTGAGATTGATTTGTTGGTAAGCCTGAAGTGAAAAAATTGTGCACCTGCAGCAGCCTAGTAGTATCTGACAGTATGTACCTGGCTTAAGACATTTCTTCTATGTTATGGTACTGAACAGAAAGGCATGGATCTCAAGATTTTAAAGTCTAATCATCACAAAAAAAAAAAAAAAAAAAAACCTTCCCATGTCACTATAAAAATGAATTGCTAGTACTTTGTGAGAAGTTTTCTGTCTAAACAATGCTAAAGATATGATAGAAGTTAAAATCACACATATGCTGAAAATGTTATGTTGTTACAATGAAGAGAAAACATTCTGAACTTTATCAACAACCTCCAGGCAAGTTCACTGGGTTTCTCAGTTTATAAACAAATTACCAGTTACACATAAATTACATTATCAAGTCTCCACCATCACTACTCGTTTGTATAATGTATTAAGGCTGTGATCCAGGTGAGTCACTAAGGACCAGCAGAAAGTAGCAGTAACTCATTAAAATATGAAGTAATGCCAGTATCCTAATCTCTCTTCTCTCATTCATGTTCAGTATATGTTGTCTTTTTTCTTTTCTTTAAAGTAAGAGTTCAGAATATTTTTGAAGAAAAAAAAAAAAAAAAGGATGTTTTGATAAGTCAGGCTTCCTTCAGGGAGAATTCTATGGCCACAAATTACAGCTGTAATAATGCAGTAAGGAACTTGCTCTAAAGCCAAGATAAACCAATGCCCCTAGACCTTTTAAGCACATGCAAAAAAGCACTTTAGAACATTGGCTCCTTAAAGTCTTTAGGTTTTTTCCAAACTATGCAATCTTTAAGTTTTTGATCCTTAAACAGGGTCCTCATCTCCTGAAAGAAAGGTAAGCTGTCCATGAAAAACTGTTACAATACCTACCAAAAGACATTTCTCTTGCTTTACACTGGAAGCAGAGAAGTCACATACCAAACCTTTGTTTGGTGTGGCATTCATCTAGGATTTATTTACTTATTTTATTTAAAGATTTAAGGATTAACATTTGCATCTGAAAATCTTGACGTTTGTAGAAAGCAGGTAAATGCATGGCTTTTTCAGCAAAATATAACTCTACAAAACCACAGTAAACATGTTTCTGTGCTTTATTTTGTAGCTTTTGGCCTTCATTACTGTTCCATACGGAACAGTGAAAATAACAGCATCAAAACCACTTTGAAATAAAAGATGGTTTGAATTTCTCATTTCTCTGGGAGGCAATGCCATTAAAGACAGTATTACATAAACTGACATTTGTTCAGTATATAGAAAAGAAAGCCTAACTAAGTGGGTCAAACCATCCCTAAATATTAATGCAGAACAGACCCACCTGAAGGTTTAATCTTCAAGAACTTAACACAAGATGGAATGTGTATAATGTACCATTACCTATGTTTAGTACAGGGCAAGGATCCTCATACTGCTGGCAACATTTTCTAATGCAGTCCAGAAGCCTGATGGCTTTGGCTGAGACACAGAAAAAGACTAGGCTTGTTCACACTGCAGGATGTTGGAAGGCTATCTACACCTTAAGGGATGACATATCCTACAAGTTTGCAGGGATTTAAGAGCAGACAAATCTGAAGAAAGGAAATTGATCAAGGATTATTAAACACCATAAGCTACTGTATCACAAGACATCACTCAGCTGTAAACTGGAAGCTTGAAGAGATCGGTGTGGGATGATGTATCACTGTGTGCTCCCTGTGTCCTTAAAGCACCCCTTCCTGACTACTTTCAAAGATACTAGGTTAGATGGGCCTTTGGGGTGATGCAGGGCTTCCCTGAAGCATCTCAAAATGCTACATGAATAGTACAGTCCAGTCATTTATCAGGTTTATGAATGAATTTGATTATGAAAGGTAACTATATTTAAAAAAACCAACACTATTAAAGATTAATTACATGTTCAGAATTTCTTTCAGTTAGGTATAGGAAAAGTACCTGAAGCATATTCAATGAACTTTTTTTGCTATATTCTAATCAGATGAACTCCCAGTGTCAGACTGGCACTTAAAAGTCAAATGTTTCTTAGTGTACAAAGTTTTTTCACATTTTCACATTCTTTCAGAAAGTGCAAGACACACATGTTGAAGAATTCAGACATAACTACCAGAACAAAGTATTAAAGACACCTCTTCATTTCTTCAAATTGGCAGTATAATCAGAGGACAGAGATCACAATTTAAAAGCACAGTATTTTATTCTCCCCAGAAATTTTCATATTATGCTTAAAACTAATTGACTTTTCCAGCTACCTGATACACTGATAAATTTTTGAAGTCTCTTCAAGTTTAAGAATCATTGTCTCAGTTGAGATGGGACAATACAGAACCTTTCTTCTGACAACCAAATTCTCATATAAAGTACATTTTTTACATTAAAAAAAATGCCTTTCATATCCCCGTCCAAAGAATCTGTACTATTCCTACAGGGTACAAATTATGTTTCTAAAAAACCCTTTATTCACGTTAGGGCATATTTCATGAATCGTGGCACTACATAATGGGACTTATGAACCAGCACCAAATGGCCATTACATTAATCAACAGAAAGCACAAAGAATGAATGAAAGAATTTTGACATTCTACAGTGGTAAATAATAGTTGCAGGTTTGTAGGTTGCAAAGGATATGGACAGTATAACAAAAATGTTCAAACAGCAGTTGCAAAAAAAGTTTTTTGAACCTCTGTTTATGTATAGTCTAGTCATCAAATTTAATCTTTTTCCCTTGAAATGCTGTAATTTGAGACATTTGCTCTCTGCGTCTCCTGCTTGCTTCCCATGAAGGATGAAGAGGCTGCTCCAAAGATGCTTTATTATTGTTGCATTTAATACCCCCTGAAGCTTTTGCAAATGGTTTCTTCTTGAGCTTTGTTTCATTTTTAACAAAACCTGTGCAAGTACAAAACAAAACATTAACTACATCAGGAACCTTTATAAAAGTATGCAAACTACCTTGGGATTGCAGATATTTTCAAAAAATTCATAATGAGCCATGGGGAACACAGTCATCTGAATATTCACAGCAAGATTTCTTCATCTTGCAGCCTGGTAAATTGCCACTTGGTAGACTGCAGATAGTTGAGATTTATTAATACTGACTACACTCTAAATTTGTGTAGACAAACATTCAACACAGTGTAAACTTTTTTCTTCACAATAAACCAATGACTGTTATACAACGTAACTCAATATGATTGGAATTATATCCTCAGTCCAATGAACTCCAAAATGGTACCACAGAATATAAACTGAATAAAATATTCCATATTCAGGAGCTATTGAAGAAATTACTTATGAGATAAGGTACTAGTTACATATAACAATCTGGTACGTTTACCTATGCACAAATAATATGAGTGATAGAAAACCACTTTCCAGTGCAAACATTATATTAAGTATTTCTAATATGAGAGAATAGAAAATAGCAGACAATATCCATAGATTAAAATGAAAGCTGAACAGTTAGACCACTTTAACAACAAATGTTAAAATATGTGCCACAAACTTGAAAAGAAACAAATATATCCCATCATGAATAGACTGCAGAGGTAACAAAATTTCAAAATGTTTTGTCTCTCCTAATTTTACCAGGTTAAGTAATACATACCTGCTCTTTCCTTTTTTAGAAGCTGGTCTTTAGTATTTCTAAAAAGGAAAAGAAGTAGTTAAGATTTTTCAATAAAATTGTAAGACTACAAACACCTGTGAATAAAGAATCATCATCACCATAACACTCACCGAATAACTTCACACATAACATGCAAGCTTCTTCAATACTGCTCCACCCATGTTAATAAAGAAGAAGTATTCAGAAGTGATTGAATTTGAATGTAGATCTAGTTAGAAATCCTACGCATAAATCAATGTTATTGTGAATATAAGAAATTGTCAAGAAAGCTTAAGAAGACTAGTGAGTAGTTTCTGTGAAAATGTTCTAAGGTTTAATGGGCTGAAATTCTCTTTGTTTAGTATGGATTACTAAAAAACACAACCCTTTCCATTGCCATGAAGGAGGGAATGAATGGAAATCATAACATGGAGAAAAGGTTTACCTTCTGTTCTGAGATTTTTGATAGGTGGTAGACAAAGAACTGCAGATCACTGACTCCAGCTTGCTTGCTTTTGCAAGTGGCTTTCTCTCTTCCATGATCAAATCTTGTGCTGTCCCAGACACTGTGCTCTTTTCTGTTTTCATTACATTTTTCTGAACACTACCCTTTTCTTTTGTTGAAGAAAAATTATTAACTGCTGCTGGTTTTTTCTTCTTTTTTACTTTTCCAATGAAGAAGTCATCATTGCTGTCACTGTCAGAATCTGATGACTCATTATAAAACCTCTCTTCAGTACTATCATCAAAGTATTCTTTTTCACTGGGATGCTCTTGGTCACTGTCATCAATTATTTCTTTTATTGCATTTAATTTTTTCCTACTCATATTTTCTTTCCTTTTTTGATAATCAGGTTTCTTTCCTGTTTCGTTTTCAGTAACCGTTTGCATTTCTATTGCCTGAAATGAAGGTTCTTCTGAAGCATATGCTCTCTCCATTTCCAGAGTTTTCTGTTCAGATTCACTCTCACAGAGCTCTTCAACCACCTTGTCAGTTTCTATTTTCATGCGTTGTTTTGTTTTGTGTTCACATCCTCGCTGTTTCTGAGGCTGCTTACAAGTTTGGTCATCCAAGCTGTTATTGAAACGTTGTGCTGATTTAGGCTGTTCTTCTGACTGATCCTTTTTCATAGGAGTGTCTTTGTTTGGGTTCTTTCTTGCATCCTTAAAAACTTTAACAGCAGCTGTACAAGGGGCAGAAAAAATATTTTGTTGCAGCTACATATGAATTTACATAAGTTATTTTTATATAATAAAACATTTTTGCAACTTTTATGTGTTTTATTGAGCATATTTTATATGTCCTTAGGAAGTACTTACCAAACACTTGGGACAAGAGATACCTTAGAATACAGTATCATCAAAAGTGAAGGGAAAACCCTGAAAATATTGTCAATCAATACACTATGAAATTTGGACTAAACCATAAACTTCTTCTTCAAAAAATAATCTGCAGCTGATAATCATGTTCATAGGACACTACTTTTTGTGTAAAATTGCAACCTAATATTAATTTGTTCATATATAATTAAATAGGTATTTGATATGTTCTCTTATTAATGAAGTAACTTTGTGACATTACTATTAATACTTTACTCTTTTAAACATTAATTTTGGGTGGAAAATTCCAGTTTCGAGAGAACAAGAGAAATCCTACATAACAAGGAAAGCTACCCTAAGAATTCTGAGCACAGTTTTCTGGGAAAGTTAAGAAAGTGATTTGTAAAACCTTTTAGATGCCTTTGAAAACCCAGTTGCAATGATCCATTTTTGTTCCTTTTTTATTTAGAAACACTCCATTACATCTATTTGATTTTTAGAATTCCTGTTATAAGCTCTGTTTGTTCAATTACTCTATATTAAATAAATGTCATACTGTATACTGTCACATATAAACCCATATAAATTTCAAGCCATATAAATGTTTTGAAGATTGTGGCTTGGTTCACTGCATCTAGTTAGGCTAATTACAGAAGCTTTTAGTTTTTGCGGGTTTTTTACTGTTGTTCATGTCAGAAATATACATTACAAGGTAACAGACAGTAAGCTATATATAAAAATTCAATAAAATGTTTCATACCTTTAAGTTCAACAAATCTGGGCTTCAAGGTGGGATGTGTTGCAAGTCTTGCCATGGCTCGCTCAGCTGCAGTACAGTTTGGCTGCACAAGAAAAATTCAAAGGCATGAAGTCAACAGAACAATCAACCTACACAGGTCTGTGCATACTAATGTGATTCTCACCAGGAACTGAACAAGAGGAAAGCTTATGACGCTTTATTTGTCATGTATTACCATCATTCTAAATGCATTAAAATCTTTCTACCTAAACATCGACAGAAACATAGCAGATGCACAACATGTGATATTTCTCAGGTACTGAACAGGGATAACATGATTTATGTTTTCTTTAAAGAACATCAGACATATCAGTCACTGATTTTATGTTTACTATTTCATACAAGAGCAAAGAAAATTAATGAACTCACTGAATAAAGAACATCATACAGAAAGAAGGCATTCTGCTTGAAGGAATACAACAGCTTGTAAGAATTACAGTACTGATCCCATAAAAGTTGGCAAAATGACATAGCATGACATTAAAGGAATACACGTAAATCACCGAAAGGCATGGTCTAACTTGACCGTAAAGACAAAAAAACCTTAAATTTGACGTGGTAGAATACTAGAACTCTGGAAACTAATTCGAACAAGAAATTTGATCTTCTTGCTTAAATTAAAAAAAGAGAAAAGAAGGAATTACTTCTTTTGTGACTTCCTCTTTTCAATACTGGAAATCACAAGTATGACCCATTGTAAAAGTTCTCATTTTCAGGTTCTTGTGATCACTCTGCTTGAAAAACAAAATGAATGGTTTCTAAGACTTTTCCAAAGACAGCTCTGTCTTCTGGTTTTTTTTATGTGTTATTGTTTGTTTCCTTGTTTTCTTTTTTTAAATCTCTTTTTTTGAAAGGAGGAAAAGTAGGTCCAACAGATTTGTAAAACACACCTTTATCAGGAAGATTTCTTAAAACCTGCAGTGGAATTCTCTGGGAGAGAGTGGAAAAGACATATAAAGCACACCCTTTTCTCTTCCTCTTTGTGGTACTGCAATGGATTTATATTCAAATTGTTTCTGTGATTTCAGTTTTGTGCTATGGAAATATCACAGCAGAAGGCACCAGAATCAACAGAGGATGATATTGATAAAGAACCAGACAAGTGTCCTGTGACCCAAACTAAGGTGATTTTGGTGCCATCAACTCAACAAAGCATGCTACCTCTCCTCTCCTAAGCAATCACCACAGCAGATGGAGCCCAAGCCACAGGTGTTACCTGGAAAGTAACAAGGAGTAGAAGTGGTATTGTCTTTCTCCGGGGATGGAGTTAACATGCTTCATAGTAGACATGATGGTGCTGTACTTTGGATTTGTGACTAAAACATTTTAGAGCTGGTAACACATCAGTATTTAAATTACTGCTGGGCAGTGTTTGCACAGCATCAAGGCCTTCTCTGTTTCTTGCTCTGCCCCTACCATAGGTAAGGAACACCCCTGGTACAGCTGATCCATATGGACCAAAAGGACATCAAGTCCTTTTCAAGTTATGCTTGGCAATAAAAGTTTGAGGTAACAAAAAGGTATGGGAAGATGTTTGTGGTTATGACATTTATCTTCCCAAGTAACCATTATGTGAAGTGAAACACTGCTCTCTGGGGTGTGGCAAAAGATCTGTCTGCTGATGGGAAGTGCTGAATAAATTCCTTCTTCTCCTTTTCTTGCACATACACACAGCTTTGCTTTCTTCCTTGAACTGTCTTTATCTTACGATAGAAGTTTTTCTGACTTCTGCTCCTGGGATGCTCTCCCCATCCCACAGGGATGATCACAGGTGAGTGATCAGTTGCTGGGTGCTTAGCTGCTGGCTGGGGTCAAACCACCACGACACACATGATACCCAATACATCAGCAATTCACACTTAAAGCAGCTGACATGATCCACATAAGACTGCTCAGTGGTGAATGTTACTTTTTTGCATGTCCATTTTCTTCCAGCAGAACCATGTGACTATTAACAATTATATAGCTATATTGCATAAAGAGAAATGGGACACTTCCCACCAACTGCTAGTGCAGGAGAGTCACTCTTCAGTGCTTTGTTCTGAAGGAAACAGAACAAAAGAAGGTACTACAAATATATCAGTCGGTACTTCTAAATGCGGAAACATTTAATTAGTTTGCCAGCCATAAATCTTCTTCCTCCACCAGTGGAAAGCAAACGCCATTTTGTAATTCTTTTGCCATAGCTTTAGAACTTATAAAATATACTCTGTATATTTCAAGTTTGAAGTGCAGAGCATCTGGGAATTCTAGTACTTTCACCTCAAGTCTCTGCTACATTATTTCTTCAGGTCAAGAGAAACTGGAAAAATGTTCTCTCTGAAGACTGTCCACAAAACTATGAACACTGGCCAGAGGGGACAGGTCAAAAGATGGGTCCATTTCCAAGGGCTACAGACTGGCTTATTTCCAGGCTAGTTTAGCTCTAAGAACTTGAAATCTGAATTTTGATACCCATGTGACAGTGCTGCATGCTGCCACCAGATTCTTAGGACAGAAAGCTCACATTTCTGAAGATCATATGCTATTTTCTTTGGAGATTTTTCTATAGCTGGAAAATCTATTTCTGAACTTAATTAATACACTTTTTCCCTCAGCTACTTCCTGTGGGTTTTTAAAGAATATACCATGACGTTCACAAAGCAGCAGCAGCTTCTGTGCAGCATCTGGTGTCTTTTAATTCAAGTATTTATAGAAAGGCTTTAAGCACATATAGGCCAATCCATATGGAATAACCACATTTTCTTCCTTAGTGCAAAATACTTCACAAACACTACTCACACTGATAGCCACCAGCTAACAAACACACAATACGATATTCACATTCTCTCCATTTTCTCATTTTTCTGTGTATGGGCTTTTTAGTTTTGCTTTGGTTTGGGTGGGTTTTTTTTTGTTGTTTTTTTTTTTTTTTTGGCAGAGCCCATGCTCAATTTATTTTCCCTCAATTATTTTCCAGTATATAAAACATTTTAGAAATATAGACAATACAGAAAAAAAACTTAACAAAGAAATTCCAACTGTCTTTACAATCAAGAACACTTTCCCCCTCCTTCCCATCCCTTGGACGCTTAATTAGATACTAAAATTTTGCACCTTTATTCTGACATACTCCTGCTACTTCTTGTATTATTTTGCACTACTTATTTTTTATGCAAGAATGTGCTAGTACTTTCTACAGGAACATTCTTCCTCCTTCAGTGTGCAACTGAGGCACTGGAAAGTGAACAAAGCAACTGAGCAGTCATACTTTGAAGTGAGAAATTTTAATTTACTGTGCTGGTTGAGGCTGGGGTAGAGCTAATTTCCTTCACAGAGGCCAGTATGGGGCTGTGTGTATTGGATTTGTGCTGAACACAGAGTTGACAACACAGAGATGTTTTTGTTATTGCTCAGCAGGGCTTACACAGACCCAAGGCCTTTTCTGCTGTTTGTACTGCCACTTTGGTGAGGAAGTTGAGAGGGCATGGGAGGTTGGAGGGAGACACAGCTGGGACAGGTGACCCCAAGTGAACAAAGGGATATTCCAGAGCATCTGACATCATGTCAGTACATGACGTGGTGGGTAAAAGGAGGAATGAAGGGGACATTTGGAGTGATGGTGTGTTTGTTTTTCCAAGTCACTGTCACAGGTAGGGCCCTGCTCTCCTGGAGATGGCTGAAAGCCTGTCTGGCATAAGAACTGCATTCATTCCTTGTTTTGCTTTGCTATTGTGCACAACTTTTGCTTTCCCTATCAAACTGTCTTTATCTCAGCCTGTGAGTTTTCTTGCTTTTATCCTTCCAATTCTCTCCCTGATCCTGCTGGTGCAGGGGTGAGTGAGCCTGGCACTTGCTGTTGGCTACAGTTAAACTACCTGAAGACAGTCTACTCTAAAATTCTATCTTGGTAAATAATGCATTATTTCCACTAATAATATAAAAAACATCTGTTATCAAACACACATGTAAGCCCCACATAAGAGAGATAAACTTGGCAAATAATGGCAATGACTGTGAAGAGAATGGACGGATAAATTTTCAAAGATAAAAGCAGATTCACAATGCAAGTTTTGAGATGTGCTGGAACAGGCCAGAAGTTTAGAATTGTTCTGAGAGCTGGCACCACAGGGTAAAAAAAAAAAGGAGTAGCGTGACATAAACATCAGGCAGAAGTTGTGTGGGTAGAACCTGCTTCATACCATGCAGGTAATAAAGTGAGGATGAGAAACTGAGTGTCTCAAGGCAGATGGGATTGCAGGAACTGAATGGTATACCTTGCTAGTAAGCCTGAGACAGCAGAGCTCCAGAATTAAAGGGCAGAAACCTGTGATTAATCTAAGAACATGAAATGTAGACTTTTGACCATTGCTTTATTCTGAATAATCTTTCTGTTCCAAGACTACTTTTGGCTGTACCCTCTCTGCTATAGTTATAATCAGTAATAGGAAAAAGGTCATATTCTGTTCTTCAACCAACTTTTGCACAAAAGACAGATCTCATCAGAAACAAGACTGTTATAAGAAGCATATTCTACTATAAGGACAACAACTAGAGTTTAAGAGCAAGGATGCTACCAAAGTGGTAATGCTTTGTGGCTCTGCATCAGTCGTTAGTCAGTTATTTAAAACAATGACATTCAAATAGAGACAGTAAGACACTCCACTGGGAAGTAAGCAGTACATGGAAAAAACATGATACAGAAACCAACCTTGGAGAATGTCATACTAGTTTCTAAACCATCTAGAAGGAGTTTAATTTCAAATTAACAACACCCTGAATTTAAGTAGGAGGAAAAAAAAAAAAAGGTCAATATTAACTAGACAAAGCATAGAAGAAGTAACACCCAATTCTGGGCCAAAGAAGGTGTCATTGCAATACCCTTTCTTAGCAGCCTGGGAGAAGACTTCTCTACTAAAAAAACAGCAAAACAAATAGAAAACCTATTAATACACACACATTCTTTACAAAATTCTAACTAGTTACAGCTGTCCTTCATTAAAGGTAGATATGATTAATGTGAAGTCACAGGGTGATTGAAGGTGCCAAATCATGGCTTGGCCACCCAAGTCTATACCATGACTTCATACGACTTTGGAACAAGATGCGAATGAAGTTACTTTCTGACTGTGAAACTCAGCTAGTTCTCCCTCTTGCTTTATGTCTAAGGCATACAGCTTGTGATTTGTGGCCTCAGACATGGTGAAGATTTTGGTATGAGAAGAAACTGGTTACTGCTATCACTCATGGCAGCATTGCTGTCTCAGCTCCTGACAGGCAAGGGGTTGGTAGTTGACTGTGTCTCGCATTAATGATGACTAATGATGACAAACCTGCCAAAACCTCTCATTTTTATAATAATCTACTACTTTGTTTTCACTCAAGCTTTAACTATTTTCAACATAACACTAAAATGATCGTACAGGTGTTATAAAGTAGCAATTTTAAAAGCTTAATAGCATGACAGGTGAGAATTTCTTCAAGAAATCAATTCTTTATGGATATCAGAAAATTGTCCAAGTTTCAGTAGATTTTTTAAATTGCACAATATACAATTTTTAAAGTAGGCTAATGAAACATTTTCACTTGAATATAAAAAAATGTCTGAACAGATCTAAAACCTTTGCAATAACTCATCAAGACAATATTCTGTGATAGAACTACAGAATTAAAACTGAAGAATTTCTTACAAAACATCAAGATACACAGGAAAACTTGTTTATTATTATTCTCAATGCTTGCCACAGTTTATATTAATTTACATTGTTTTCTTTTATCATTGTAATTCAAGCACGGAGGTATATGGATATTACTTTATTTATCTTGAAACCTTGGCTGGATGCTAGGTGCCCAGTGAAGCTGTTTTTATTACTCCTCTCCTCAGCAGAACAAGGGTTGAAATGAAAGCTTCATGGGTTGAGATATGGACAGAAAGAGACCACTAACCAAGTACCACAATGGGCAAAACAGACTCAGCTTGGGGAAGTAATAATTTATTGCCAATCAAATAAGAATAGGGTAATGAGATCTAAAAACTAGATCTTAAAACACCTTCCCTCCACTCCTCCCTTCTTCCCAGGCTCAATTTCACTTGCCATTTTCTCTACCTCCTCCACCCCAGTGGCACAGAGAGATAGAGAATGGGGGGCCTTGGGTCAGTTCACACATTGTCACTGCTGCTCCCTCCTCAGCTCCAGTGACTGAAGCACCTCCTCCTCTTCTTCTTCATGGCTCTTTCTCCCACATATTCCCACTCTTCTCTTCCCTGGTAGCAATTCCCTCCCATTCATTTTTAACTCTGTTATCCCGGAGGTGCTGCCAGCATCACTGAATGGCTCAGCCTTAGCCAGTGGCGGATCAATCCTGAAGCTGGATGGCATTGGCTCCATTAGACACAGTGAAGCTTCTGGCCCCTTCTCACAGAAGCCAGCCCTATAGCCCACCATTTACCAGAATATTGCCATGCAAACCCAGCATAAAACATAATAAAGAACATTATGAAACTGAAGACATGGCAATATGCACAATTGTTTTGCTCATATGTAAAACTGCACATAGTAGAAAGCAGAAGTCTTGAAAATCTATCCGAGCTTGGGCTGCCAGCAGCAGTACTGACTCAACTCATCACTGCCTACCACAGACTCTTCAATCCAGCACCAGGGAACAACTTGAGATTTTTCTAAATACTATCAAGGTACTTACACTTGCTGTAATTTTATTTGAATGTCTGGACCAAATAGATTAGGTCCAGACATTCATTTGGTCCAACCGAATGTCTTTTCCCAATAGATCTGTTCACTTATTTTCATGTTCCTTTCCACATTAAGTTTGTCTTGTTTTTTGGCTTGTCTTTTATCAAAAAGAAGTCTGATGTATAAACATGTTAGTATCATTCCTTCTCTTCTTTTAAAAGAAGATTCTAAATAGGTAATAGATTCAAACAAAAATAGATTATTTGCTGTTATTTACTATGATAAAACGTACCTATATCTAAGCATTTTAAGACATTAACAACAGGTTCTTTAAAAAGCCTAGCACTCTGCAAATGTTAGATGTCCATATTTAATATGAGCATTAATGGGTAAACAGAGTTTCTTTGGACTAATCTGTCACAATTAATTTAGGCGGGCACAGAAGCAGGAAGTAAATGCTTATTTTTCAGATCCAGAAATGGTCAAAGAAAAGTGGAGTCTTTCATCCCAAACTACCAGAGTGATCTACAGCAGAGCTTGGCATAAACCCCAGACCTGCCCAAGTACAAATTATGTACTTAATCTTCTACACTTCTTTTCTTTTTCTCTTTATGGAAAAAAAAAAAACAAACCCAAAAAACAAAAACAAACCCTATGATTTTTTCAATAAATAAAAGTCAGAATAAAAAAGTCAAGATTAAAATAGGCATGAATTCTTGATTATTTCTTTATGGAGAACAGGGTCAACTCTAGGTGTAAGTGGAAACAGCAAGATTGTGAGAAAAAATGCTTCTAACTCATCTTCATTTTTTCCAAGGCTAGTAGGGCTATGTGTCTATAATCATCTCAATTTGGCATCCCACACAAACAATGCTCACATTAAAACAAACAAACAACTTCTTAAGGTTATGAAAGAGGACATAAAGTGAGCTCTGTGACAACTCCTCCCCCAGTTGTGATGGTCTAATTCATACTAACACTGAAACCACTGCTAGCCTTTATTAAAACCTAGGAGAATGCAGATCATTTTATGCTGTAGAAAACTGTGAACAAATTCCAAGTGGAAAACAGTTGTGAATGGAGCGCTCCCTAAGTTAGAGTCTAAAAATATTACATAACTTAATCAGGACAACTGAGTAGGATAAAATACATGCAGTTCTGACTTATACAAATGTAAAATCAAACACATAAGTATAGCAGTATAAAGTCTACATGTTTTTGCTTTTTTTAAAATACATAGCTTTCTATAAAATACATGCCTTTCATATATTTTGACATTTGAACAGTCAAGGCACAGTATTGCTATACAATATGGCACCTTGACAGACTGCATGAAGTTTTTTGGGGAGAGAATAGATGGCATTAAAAAAAAACACCCAAACCCCACATAAGAAAACCATGCAAACATTCCAACCCAAAAAGGCACGACACAATTATACCGAGAGATTAAACTGTAAAGCAAAATAAGATGAAATAGAAAACCTGAAATAAATTATGAACTTCAGGGGGAATTGAAATAAAATACATCTTGGAAACAGGCAGTAGCTGTGAGAAAATTCTTTGCCACAACATTCACATATTCTTAAGAGAAGAAAATGAAATTTGGAGAAAACATCATAAACAAATTAGTTGGACACCAACTATATATCAGATCTGAAACCACAACTTTCTTTTACAAAAAAGTGAAGTTGAGATAATTTCTTGTAACTGGCCATCATGAATGAGAGTCTGAAAAATTAAAACAGGCAGTTGGTTATTAACTCTGAATAGAGAGTTAAGCCAGGTAACATAAAAAATAAATCTGAAAGAACCATTATTTAGAAAAATATTAAAAATTGATTATTTATAGCTATTTGTTATAGAAAAGAGAGCAGAAACAAAAAGGACAGCAACAACATTCAGGCAGTGCTGTAAACACATCAGCAAATAATTCTCTGACTTCACTGTAACCTGAATGCATCTGAACTCCCATGAGTCAGCTGTGCACCATGTGCTAGTCCAAAGATTGAGTGGAGCTCACGGTAGCAACTAAACTGGTGATACAGGGATGAGCTCCGTATTATTAGAACTGTTATAATGAAGCACTTCAAAATATTCTGTCTTGGATGAACCAGAGAAGTTTCAGAACTGAGATATTCACAACTTTCCCTATGGCATCAATATGCTGACAAAACTCTGCATCCAACTATCAGAGATCTAATCTTGAGATATCCTTAAAATATTTCATTTTAAAACAGATGCGCAAACCTCAGATGCAGCCTGATACTGCACTGTAAGTATAAGCACATATGAATTTAAGTTTATAGCAGAGAAAGTAGACATAGTTGAGCTCTTCAAATTTAAAACAGATGTAATGCTTTAAAACTAGCTAACATTTTAAAAACAAAACAAAAACAAGTGCCACTTTAATCAGGTATACTTCAGATAATTTATAACATAAAGGAAAAAAAATTATCCCTGTGGACAAACTTTGTCTTGCTCAGACCTTTACATCTGCAAACATTACCACCAGGGAACACACCTAGATATAACTACAGTATTGTCAAGTTAATGTCTTGAGATAAATCTCTCAGGAGAAATGTATTTCTCTTCAAAGAACTGTTGAAGGAATTAAGAGAGAGGGAATTGGAGGCACAGATGACTTAAAAGCACTGCACACACTAACCAGGGTTAGACCATGTTACAACATGCTACTCAAGACAGCATTTCTTGGCATGCCACATTGCAATTTGCGTGCATGATTGAAAACAGATTTTTTAAAAAATATATATGTCTTTCAGACTTCTTCAGAAAAAGACAATGGAAATAAAAGTTCAGTTTACTGAAAAACTATTAAAACATCAGAGATAAACATGCCAGTTCTCTGGCACCAAAATGTAGATTTTCCATTGTGAAGTCTATTGATTTAATGCTTTCGAGACTACTATAAAGATAAACACATGTCAGATACACATGTAATCCCTGGTATTACTTGAGCACACCAGTAGAGAATGGATGTAAAATGGATGGCAATCCTGGGTGTTCACATTTTACAGCTGGTATTTCACTATATGGCACACAGAACCTTTATGCTTAGAGCTCTCGGCCATCTTCTAGGTTATTATGTTATTATTACTTAACTCTGGTATGCTATTTCCCTAGTGCAACCACTGAACCACTCCAATAATTTGGCAGTTATTTGAATTCCAAACCCAAGGAAAACAAGATCATCACCACTAGAAATTAAATGTCTTTGTATTTCCATTAAGTCACCAGTTACCTCCAGTTCCCAATACTTTGTCTTACCTACCTTGCCAGAGAGGTACAATGTGCTGTAAACTTATGCTGTCATTTTACCAAGCTAAAACCTTATCACATGGATGGTCTTAGCAGCTATGTTCATTGGCATCCCAATATAAGAATTTTTTTTTTAACAGGATTCCAATAATTCAGGAACGTCTTCTACACTTTCAGGTAACTGTGGCTCTAACACTTTTCTTCTAGTTTTCCAATGTTAACAACAGATTGATGGGCTTCCTAATGACCTGAAAGAGCCTACTTAATTCTATAGCTTTTGCTTTACTTTTTTGATTTTTATAAGTACCAATTTCTTAGTACTTAGTTGGGCACTTTAAAAACTTACCTGGATAGGAGAGATGGGAAGAAATCAGAATAATGCACTTTATTTTTACATTACATATATAATGAAAAGCTGACAGAGTTTCATTTGTAAAAATAAAAGGAACATAAGACACTAGCAGCTGGTTTTCATTATCAGAAATATCAGGAATGTCAGATTTTTTTTTTTTTTTGATTTTGCAATGCAATTCTGAGTCACACTACAAAGCAAATATACAGAAAGAGTTTTTCCAGTTAATAATGCACAAGGAACTGTTAGTCTTTAACATAAGTAATCACATTTTTTAATAAAACATTAAAGACAGCTTAACATTTAATATTCTCAAAGCAAGCAAGCAACCAAAACAATGTTTAAACTCATGTAAATTCTACCTTATGTTGTCTCCTTGCACTTTTCTTCTAGATAAGAGTGCATTCACTTAGCACACTATCATAGAGTCCCAACCCTACCGTGCTTCTCAAAGCAAGATCAAGACATAATAAACTCTGGCCATTTTCCCCTCTAGGATTCACTGATTTCTCACATTCACAAACACAGTAAAAAGCCTTCCTGCTGGAAGTTAAATCTCTCAAAACTAGCTATAGGAAGCTTCGTTGAAATTGCTCAATGAGTACCAATTCTCAGAGGATTTAGAGAGAGATGACAAGACAGAGGAAACATTTTGCTTTGTCATTTGGTTGGACAAATCCATCTCCCTGCCCCTTCATGTGGATCAACTTTACAAACTGATTACTTTCCATGGATACATAAAAGATACAATTTAAAGATTCTGTTTTCAGTATTCAAAAGAATTAAGAATAACTGAAAACACTGACTTTTATTAGCTGTCCTGAATTTGTAGCTTCTCTAGCCTCACTGGACATTTTCTGTTCACCATTACCATTCTGACTGGGGCCTGTAGTACATAACTGGTATCAAACTTTTGTTACAGCTGGAACTTCCATTCAAATCACTTCTGAATGCTGTTTTTTTCTGCTAATACCTTTGAGCTGTTAAGATACAGTGCTTCACAGAAAAGTACCACTCTCATGCGTGTACCTCACACCCCATTATCCCTGTAAAGATGGCAAATGGCATTAAGCATCTTGAAGACACGGTGGAAGGAGGGCATCTATATTATATGTGATGATGATACATGTCAGGAATGCTAGTTCCCTGCCGTTGTTTTCAGAGCAAGGGTTAATAGTGAAGCATTCATAATTTACACTCTTTCCCTGTACCTTAGTATGGGAGGTGTCACTCAACTGTCACTGTAGCCAGTCTGATTTACCTTTATTACTTGTTGGATCAAGCTGTTCTGTCCTTGGTCTATAAAAGCCATCCTGAAAAGTAGCCACACGCTCCCTATGTGTCACATCACTTTTAGTTTGAGGTTCCTCCATGCATATAACCTTCCCTGTGCTTTTAAATATTCCTTTATGTCCTTTAAAATTTTCAGTGCTGAGAGCCCAGTGCAATACTGATTATCATCCTTCATGTCATCATCCCAAACATACAAGTATCTAAGTGTCTCATTTTTATACCATACACTTATCTAGGCACTGATATTCTGCCTCATAGGCATTTGTACGTGAGCCTGGGTGATATTCTAGAGGAGATTGTGGCCATCAGTAACTTGACCTTCCTTTACTTAAAAAAAAACCCCAAGAAACCACAAACAAAAAACCAAAACAAAAACAACAACAACAAAAAACCAACCAACCAAACAAAAACATCAAAACTCTAAACAAACAAACAAAAACAAAAAACCCCAAACCAAAATCCACCAAAACAACAGAAACCAAACCAAACTAAACCAAAAGGTTGCCAAAGCAACCACAATACCCTGAGAACCTCGTTTTATGCCACTTTTCCTGTATTTTCTTCAAGGAAAGAAAAGAAACAAGACTACTTCTAATATTCACCTCTATTATTCCCATGACAACTCATATCCAGATAGATACAGATCACACATCACTCAAATGCTCATTGAAAATAGGAATGAAAGTTTTGAGTTGCTTGTCTTTTGTGAGTGCTGTAAGATGGAGCTTTCTGTGACTGAAGAAGTACAGTCATGTGTATGTGCAGCATGATGCATCACAACACCACTACCACAGGCATATATGACTCTAACAGCACTGTTCTTCCCATCCTGCTTTTCATCCATCATACCCTCACAAGCATAGTCATTTTGTTTGAATTACATAGAGATCCAAGTTAAGTCTCACTCACAAAAATGTGAACCAACTGCCTCTGAGCTTTACTAACTATGATATGCTTGCCCACATTCTGGTCTGGCACATCAAGTAAGTGCAATGAGCACATTCAAATCAAAGGCAATCACACCACTTCTGAGTCTGAGCCTTGTCTAGGGACAAGACAAACTTTAACGAACTTGAACTGTTCAGCCAGGCAACAAAATTAAGAACTACAGCCTCACAGGAATGCAAATGAATGGCAGAAATATTCTTGGACTAGGAATTTAAAATCTGAGACAGCCCTTTTGTGTCAGAGATAAATAATATCGCTGTGAAACACTGCCAAAGTTACTAGCAGTTTATTTCAATATGGAAATTAGAAGAAGACTCCTTCCAGAATTAACAAAATCAAAGCTGTGGTTAAACTGAACTCATAGCAATTGCTAGTCTGATGTTGAAAATGATGCTAGCTTTGGTCTAGCCTGCCTCCTTGCTCTCAAACAGTGGCACTATAGTGAAGTGTATTTGGTAGCCTAGTTCGAATGTGAAGGGGCAGCTGGAGAAGATGCATGAGGTGGAGTAACATGGACAGAACCCGGTACAACTCTCTACTCTCCCACTGGAAGCCTGGGCGGGGACTGATACTTGCTAGGCTAGCAGACGTATGGACAATTGCAAAGCAAATTAGGTGGGAAAAAGACTGGATAGAGATTTGTCAAAAATTGCCCGACTTCACTTATACTGACATAAAATTTCAGTTACAGCCACAATAATGGATTCTAAGCTCTAAAATACAGCTTGGTACATGTAAAGGCCATGCTAAACAGCTTGGAGTTCAAGTGGTCAAGTCTGGGAGATGAGGAACTTTCAGGAAAAGAAAACAAAGAACAATCAGTCAGACAGAGAAAGTATTTACACCTGAATGTGATATTCATCAATGAATGCAAAATTCTTCACTTCATCGATGGTCTTCAGAAGACCACAGACATTCCTGTTTAACAGTAACATCTGGTGTTTGACATGGAAAATTCTCAGGAAACTGTGGCGTCATACATTTAGTGTAACTTTCATTCAAACTAAGTAAAAATAATCAGGATAAAAAGAATTTAACTCTGTAACACTGATGCCCAGCATAAAAACAATTATCTTAGTCTGTGATGCAGGGAATTGTAATATTAAATAAAAGCAACATATTTCCAAAAAATGTAACATGTTGACAGATGCATCTATTATGGAGAGAAAAGTGTATCTGGCATGTAATATGCAAATTAATAAATTAATGTAAATTGTTTCATACTGAAATAAGACGGGAGGGCAACATTTTAACATGTAGGAAAATGAATTGACTTATTATTTTACTATTTTCAGCATAAACGCATTCTTGGAGAATAGAAATATCCATGTACCTAGTAAGGCAATACACTCCTTCTGGAGCTAAAGGAAGTAAGATAATAATGTTTCCAACACTTAATACTTACAGAGAAGGGGGCAGGGAGTGAGATGGAGATTATCTATTAAATCCAGTTAAATTATTAAATCATCAGTGTGTAACAGTCCAAATTTAAATAAAAAGGATAATCAAGTTTTTCATAAGTTCCCCAAAACCACTAGCCATTTGTCCTCACACAGCCAAAATTAAACCACAAAATTGCAATGTATTAATGATAAGCATATTATATAACACTTACAGACTATTGCATCAGTATTAAAAAGAAAATTGATTCATACAATAGTC
>QUSF01000051.1:2179376-2310726 GCA_003676055.1 Chloebia gouldiae | reverse complement strand
ATATGTACATGAAACAAAATAAGCAACGTTCAAAATCCATGTACATAAGAATCTACTATTAAAGACACTAACAACAGAAACAGAAGTTTTACATCACTAATAACATCTAGACTAATTAGTATGTTTGTGTTGTGAGTAGAATTCTTCAGGAGGGCTAGGGGGAAGAGGAGGAAGGAGGCTGTGCAAAAATCCTCGAAACACTAAAAGAAAGACAGCAACTATTCTATGTCTGATCCAAAGCCTCTGAAGCTAACAGCAAGCCTCAAAATGCAAGAAGACCCTTTTTAGGGGCCCTTTTTATGATTTATTACATTTCCTCACATTAAATCTACAGTACATGCAGAAGGGTTTGTTTAGACATTTTCAACTAGGAAGTACATTTTTAAAATAAATGAAGGTTAAAATAACATACAATCATTTAGGATTATCAGATGAAAGAGAAACCTTTATATTTTTCAAAATTAGGAAGTATAGGTATGACTGTTCCTCTATAGATGTATTTAAAAGTTCTACTTGATTCAGAAACTACATCTTTCTTATCCTGACACAAAGTTCAGAAGTATAAGGACTATTAAGTTTGAAATTTCCTTAATAACTACGTGTATTTAGTAGAACAATATCTCATGTATTCCTTAATCAAGAATGTCTTGTATCCATCTAGTGAGTTATTCTCGGACACCTGGTGCTCCAATTAATTACTCGCTGTTAATTAAAGCCTCAAAACTAGCAGCCTTTCATAAACTGACTTTCACATACTGTTGGTGTGAAAAACATTTTCAATATGACTACTCCACCCTTGCTCTATTTTTGTTTACTTATGACAGAGAAGCTGTGAATTGACAGACTAATCTCAGGCCATCACCTGCATAATTTAAGATGGACATGAATCTGACAAATACTATTTTGATAATATGATTGAAAGAGACTTTTGAAAGAAATGAAGTTAATATATATTTAGCCCTATAACTTTGTCATTCCTCTTCCTGTCTGTCCTGAGCAGAAACACTTTTCTAACCTCTTTCTCATGTCCTTTTTGTCCAAGGACTGAACTTCCTTAGCCCCACAACAGAGATTGACTGAATTCAAGGAGAAGTCTGGGAGATGAAACAGAAATGTTCTTCTCACATGTGAACAGGTCAAAGTCCTGATTGATAAATCTCAGAAAATCCTTTAACATCACTGTTAGTATTTTGGTTGGTTCCCCCATCTCAAGTTCATTTGAGCTATACAGGTAAAGTGCCAGAGATACTAAATTCACTCACCCCAGAACTTCTAAGTGTAATGTATCTTTGGGCACCTTTTAAAATTATTTGCACAAGAAGCCACACAGAACAAACGTCAACCCTCCAAAATCATGTTAAGCTGAGCTGTCCTCATCAGGCAGCTTAGATTTTAAATGACCAAACTCATACTGTGTACTCAGTTCCTCCGTTAAATCCTGGCATGTCTCCCTATGGCTTTTCATTAGCTGCCTGAGATCCTATTTCTAAAGCCTTTGAATTCCTTTTAAATTCCAAACAAGACAAAGTTGGTTCCTGTATATAAAGCAATCCAAAATAAGCTTGCCAGACCTTAAATTAGGGGAAAAAAAAGTGCTTCCAAAAGCTACTAATGGCTTACATTTCTGGCCTACAGTTTTTTTAAACCATGCTTAGAAACTGTGGCAAGCTCTTCAGGAATCTTGAGATTCAGAGGAATGTGGTCCCAAAAAGCTCTGAAGATCATAATATACTCAGTATTTGCTGTGCAGAATCCTCTTGGCAGACAAGCATCTGCATGATTCAAATACAACAGGATCTGAGCAATGGATGGAAATACAAGACTTAATAGGAAAAGGTGGCATTCTTCTCAAAGACCACAGATTAAAGATCAGTGTGAAAGAAGGGAATATTATGCTTCTAAGGTTATGTGAAGATTGCATCTGGAAGCAAAAAATATAGGTGGTATTTATCATCTGTGAATGCTTGTTCTGCAAGTCAGAAGCACATGCTCAATCCAATCTCTGATCATAATGTATACTGGTACTCTATTCTTCATTCAAAATAAAATACAATAGCTATTTTCTGTTTCAACCCTGCTCCCAAATCAGACAGTTGCTGAATTTTGAAACACATAGAGTTTAACCTTTAGAAAAAATAAGAAGTATTTTGACTTAAGATGACATATCACTGCTTGTAAAAACAGTTCCATTATGCTGGAATTTTGTCATTCTCAAGTGTTTAAAACAGAGGGATTTCTTCCTTATGTGCTATACACCAAAGCTAAATGAGATGCTACAGTAAGTTAGGCAACATCTGCTAGTAAAGGCAACAAAACTAACTGTGGTTATAATGAATATGTTTGCAGGTGGACCAACATCCTCTTTTCCTGAGGAAACAGCCCAGATTATAATTTCATTATACTGGAAAAATATTAATTCATATTAACTTATTTATCCTGCCTATCCTCACCTATCTGAATTACCCTAAATCTCTGTTAGCAACAAGCTGAAGATAACAGTTAAGACTGCCAGTGTTCAGTTCAAATTTCTGCTTGTAATGAACAGCATTATTAGGAGTAGCTTCCAATTTATTTCCTGGAGCACAACACTGATGAATCAAGCTTCCCATACACTGCAGGAATATATGCTGTGTGCCACAGTTCAAAATGCCATCACAGCTGCAAATGTGAGTTTAAAATATGAGCTCTGACATGTTTTTCTAATTTCACTAATGTCTGTCAAATATATTTGTGGCAGACAATGCAGAGCTTGGTACAAAAAGCGCACAGGGACTTGGAGAAAAGCTACAAAACTAGTCAAAGGTGCATGGTAACATTTACTGCGGTTTTTACAATAGGATTTATCACCGTTTACATAGGATTTGTCACCGTTGGTAACAATGGTGCTAGCTGCAGCAATATTCAAATGGATTAAAAATACTTCAACAAACATACACAAAGAATTGTTCCAGCTGCTTCTTGTAATGCTTTTCTAAAAAGTTTTGTGTCATGGTGCTGGTGACTCTTGCCAACACCCTTTGCAATTAGACAAATCTGACCTGCTTAATATCAATACAGACATATAGAAATCTAAATCACAGCAACTCCCAGTAAACTGCCACCTGCTAAACACTTAGCACAATTTTATTGTACTTGATGGAAATATATGCTAATACTTTTTAAACAGAAAAGTATGCTTAACTTATTCTGAAAAAGGCTGGGAAACAGTAATGGAACATAAAAGCTCAGTGAGCAGAAGCAATTAAAAAAGTATCTTGACTACATGACCACTATGCAAAACTAATATTCAGCATTCCACAGTGAATTAAAAGCAGATTGCCTTTTGTCAATGAAAACAAACCTATTCTGAAAATGAAAACAGCCACAGGATGTTTTCCTTCAAATATTTTGAAACTTCAGTTAATCAAAAGGTAAACAGTGTGGTCTGTATTTCATGCGACTACAGAATATCGCTAGATAGAAAATCAGAAGGTTGTTTATTGTATGTTTAATGACTAACTGTGGGAAAATAAGAAATAAAATATTGGGGAATTAACTTCTGTTTAAGCACAGAAAGGATGCATTCTTTAGCTGGGGATATGCTATGGCCAACCAAAAGCAAGCAGTGAAATTATGATACATATTATACATAGTCTTCTACTTCAGTGTGGTTAAAATCTTCTACAGATTTAAAAAAGCATCAGCATCCATCCATCAGCTTGATCTGAAATATAAATTCCATCCACAAAAAACTGTGAGATTAACAGACTTCCATTCCCTGGAAAAACAGGACCACCAGCAGAAAGCAACAGAAACAACAACAGATCAAAACCCCAAAAGAACTCCATATATTATACATTTTCAAGAATTAAAGCTAAATTAAAGCCTATTTTTAGACTTTAAGTAAACATGAGAAGCACATCATCAGTCATGACTATGAATATATAAAAAATAATGTGGTGAAAGTAAGATTAATTAAATTCCTTCAGCATTCTTTTCAATAAAATTGCCACCTTATAAAATAAAAATTCAAAATGCAAACCTACGAACTCCTTTAAAAATAGCATCCATATTCATTTTGGTACTCCTTCACTTTATGAAATCACCATAAGCCTGAAGAATTTGAAATCCTGGCAGAAGAATCTCCCATGATTAAGTGACAAAATGTCACTGAATTTAGCATGCCTCTTCAAGAATGAAATCCCTCTCCACACACTTTGTGTCTGCCCCATTTCTAGTATCACAATAACCAGTTCCTGACTGCCTGATCTGGAAAATCCCGGTCAAATAAATTTAAAAGAAAAATGCTTTTTAGCTTCATGTCAGTGTATCTGTGACCTTTCCTTACTCTCTTCTATCACTAAGAGAAGGAAAAACAGTTAGGATGCTTCTACCCAAACACTTCTCCAGAAATACCAAATTCCTATGATATTTTCCTATTAACTCAATTCTGCTAACATAAAACATTGAAAAACTTGCTGCACACTATGCTATTAACTGAACTACATCACACATGACTGTAATATACAACAGCAGAGTTATATTACAAACTAATGATGCCATTACAGGAGAAAATGACCCAATTCTACCTTAAAACTTACCCTGTATACAACAAACATTTCAAGTTTCAGCCTTCCTCAGTGGACCATCCATAGGAATTAAGAATAAAGTGAAAAAACCCATGAAACTTCATGTATTGACATTTTTAAACTCAGAATTGCTTTCTGGCATAAAAAATGTAACATACTCTTTGAAATAGGACTGCTCTCAGCCTCAGCTGCTTATTTCAATGAGTGTCTTTGCACTTGTGTGTCTTCACTGAATCTCTTACAGACATCACGAGTTAGGCTGTTAATATTTGATACTGTACTATCAGCAGGCTTCAAGAGAAACATTACACTGAAACTAATGAATCACGGGGGTGTTAGAATTCCACCTTTATTTCCAGTTAGTATTTGTCCTGTTTTGTTTACACATGGGAACTTCTCTCTGCATTTAAAAGTATTGAGAACCTTTTCCCAACTCTTGCTGAAAGCTTACTTAGATTATTTATGCTAATTGAAAATTAATTTATATTAATTGAATTTATACTATACCATGTATATATACTATAAACAAAACAAATCTAAAGACAAAGAAAACACTACTATGCTTCCTGGTATTCTCTTCTAGTTACTTTGGACTAGCCCAGCTGATTAATGACAATTCATACTAGCTAGCTATTAATTTTTCTGCAGCAATGTCCCAGTGGATAAACCTCAGAAAAGGAAGATCTTCAATGAAGATACAACACAATGAACAGAACACACTGTGTCAAATGTATGTACTTGCACCCACATATGAACCTTTTCACACTCAGAGAAGCAGGGGAAGGAAAATCAGCAAGTCTTACCTTTTTGCAGACACTTTCAAAATTAACTTCTGTCCTAAGAGCAAGTCTGGTAACTTCATCTGGTTTGATTTCCTGTAGATGAAAGATAAGTTTATTCTTGTTATGATCAGACTATATGAAGTCTTTCTAAGGTTCACCTTCCTTATAAACATTCTAATAATGGCACTTCCCTAATCTCTTAAAGGAAAAAAAAAAAACACTTTGTTATATGGTGAATTTTTTGGTGTGTATGTAAACACTACATTTGTACTGACTGACCTTTTCAAAACATTACCTTATACCTAATCTCTTATACTAGTGCTGAAGGCAAAAGGGATTTTTCAACAGCAAAGTATGCAGAATAAGTGCTTTTATTTGCAGAAATATTTAAATTGCCCATATTGTTGTACTACAAATAAACTTTGGAAGGCCTTCAATTCCTGACTTATCTTCTGATGAAGTTACATCTTATCAATGTACATGAATATGTAAGTTAAAGACAATGAAAATGAAGCTGAGATGAAAAAAATACTATATGGTTTCTAAAGAGACTGACTAACATGCAGTTTGCATTCCTGGACTTGAACATTTGCATTGGCATCTGAAATAGAGGAATGAAAATCCTGGACAAGTGGATTTTGTTAAAAGCTGAATATTTTATGAAACATGCCTCCATTAGAGATTTCTTGCTATTTTCAGACACATGATTTTTGTAGGTTGTATTACAAAATGCTCTATTCAACTCATCAAATGAATTAATTAAACATTATTTTCCTCCTAGGGAAGTGCAACAAAAAATCATGTTACATATCAGTAGTTTCCCAGACAGGCATTTTAAAAGCAGTTTAACTATTCTTATGCCAGACCCAAATAACACCCACACATTTTGAAAAGCTAAAATTCTGTACAAAGTAGCTCAGTTCTTCTGACAGCTTTCATGTTCAACAACTATATTGTATTTGTTAATTCTTTCTTTCCCTGCTTAAGCATTCTTGAAACCTATTCCAATACCTTCATTTTAATGCCACTGTTAAGTTCCATATTCTATCCCTTTTCTGTTGTAAATCTGGAACAGTCTGTACACTTCCTCAGACATAATTTCAGGAAGAACAAAGTAGCTTACCTTCTTATAAAAGGTCATACCTTGCATCTCAAAACCTTATGTTTTCCTTCCTTGTATAAATAAGGTACTTTACAGATATTTGCAGTTTGTCTCTTTATTTATCATCAATTGTGTATGACTTAAAACTAAACAATTATTTACTAATGGGAAAAAAGTAATGGAACTCAGTTAAATTAATAACAACAACAACAAAAAAATCTTTTTCTGTGAATGCCAGAAGAGCTTCCTGACAATGAGATTTAGAACTCAGCAAAATCATCTCCCAGAGGTACTAGTGGAAGCCCAATCACTTAGAGGACAGGATCCACACTGGAAAAACACTGGTAGATGTAGGAAACAATCTCCTACTGGCAGATGAACAGCTGGATGACTTAATAGAGATGGAAAAGACCTATGATGCAGTTTTCCATGACTTTCCAAAGTGTTTCACAGATGGTGAAAGTAGGACACATTGGTTAAGTGACATGCTTACTGTCACATAGGAGGTTCGGAGTTATGAAGGAAGCTCAGGAACTCAATGTTATTCATTACATCAAGCTGTTGGATTATTAAAAAAAAACCAAAAACACAAAAAAAGATAATTCCTATGATCTTTATCCCAAACAAAACTGCCTACTTCCTGTCTCCTTAGGATTTAAATGCTGCAACAGGGTTCAGGGCAGAGGCAGACAAACTTCAGTGATCCCTCCATGAGAATGTCAGAAGTTTAATTTTGATATGACAATACTGTAGAATTCCCAGGACATTGCAGAATCACGAATAACACTGGAGAATGAACTACACTTTGAAATGTGAAATCATTAAAGTCACACTGAAATGCCTAGCATACAAAATGAGGCCAAGAACCTTCCATTCAGGCTTGAATCCACAACTTTATAAATGGTCTCCTTCACTTCTCCTAGACTTGCGGCAAACTAAGCATTTTTGACTTAAATATTCTTCCACAGAACCTTGGTTTTGTAAACATAGTCACATGAGTCAAGTTACTGTAAAAAATACATGTTTATTCTGTTTTTATTAATGGTTAGCAACAGACAATAAAATAGAAAAAAAGAGGTAATGGTATTTTTACCAGTACAGTTTTCTCAACTTTGAGATGCACCTGAGTCACAAGAAAAATCTTAGTATTGACTGTTATGGAACAATCCTTCCAATGATGCTAAGGAATGTTATAAATGAATGCTCCCTCCAGCATCTCTGAGGTCAGTCCAGGGATTACTCCTGCCCTGATGATGCAGCCCAGCCCTATGCGTCCAGAGATCCAAAGGTGTCTGTCCCAGGTCCACAGATGTAGCAGTTGCTTTCTTATTGACAGGTTCAACCAGTAGTGAAGCTCAGCTCTGCAGCATGTAGCACCTTCAGGACTAACATGAACTTCGCAGAGCTAGCCAAGACCTCTTCCTTCTTTTCTGACCTGAAGTTCATTATTGAGAGCATGCCATCTCCCACCCCCTCAAAATGCACAAACAAATGAGCACTTGTGGATACCTCATATCAGCACAGCATATGCTTCTATCCATCTAATACCCTTCGGCCTGGGCCATAGCTCTTGTGCCCCTCTCATGGTTTCCCACTTGCTGTCTGGCTAAAAGTCACCAGCAGGTAAATGCACCACACATTCACCTTACAGGCACCAGCAAGGTCCCTCTGGCCACCTGATAGCCCTTCCCAGATCACAGAACCATAGAAACACAGAATGGTTAAAAGGGGCCTTAAAGATCCTCTAGTTCCAACCACTGCCATGGACAGGGACACTTTCCACTAGACAAGGCTGCTCATGGCCTCGCTCAACCTTGCCTTGAACATTCCCAGGCACGGGGTATCCACAGCTTTGAGTAATATGTGCCTCACCACCCTCACAGTAAGGAATTTCTTCCTAATATCCAATCCTAACTTATCTCAGTTTAAAGCTATTACCCCATGTCCTATCACATTACCCCATGTCCTATATGCCCTTGTAAAAAATCCTCCTCCCACACACTGCTACTCCAGTTTGAGGTTTGCTAGTGAACTGCACCTGCCAGAGACATGCACGCGGGGTCAAAGCACATGAATGTTAGACAGTCTGCCTGTCCTATCAGCAGTAGCATGGGCACACAGGCTGTGACCAGCAGCCCAATCCAGATGTGCCAAGAGCCTCACCAGTCTGACTCACCCCAGTCTCACCTGTAGATGCACATAGGACACACACTGCCTGTCCACCCTGACAGTGCATATGCTGTTACTGCCCCTATGCCTGGAGCTGAGACCCCCACCCACTGCTGCTGACACCAGAGGCTTGGAGCACCTACACTCCTGCCCTGACTCCTGTTGCTTGCCGCATACCCTCAGCACCTGGCACATAGTCCTTACAGCACTTGCAGGCAGGGGACAAAGAGGTGAAATTACAAGCAGGTAAGAAAATAAAAAAATGTCAAGATGACACTGGAAAGAGGTGGAAAAGGCGTAGCAGCAGTAGGACTAGCCTGACTCAATTTTTCGAACAGTGTGGGGACTGATGCTCCTCTAGTCATTTGCTGCCCAGGCAGATGCTCCAGTGGGTAGTGGAGTGATGTCAGGAGAACTGACCTGTCAGCCAGCTGGATCCTGGCTGCAGGCAGATGACCAGGCCTTGGCCTGAGATTAAGATGAATAAGCAGGATGTGAAAAACTACTGGACATAAGAAGACTGCTAGGTGTGACAGACAAGGCAAGAAGCTGCAGTGGCTGTACAGATCATTAGGGTGGAGCCACACAAAAACCAGACAAGCTCCATGGAAAGGGGGAATACAGGGCAGACTTCAGGGGTGGATATCTTGCAAGGTACTAAGTAACTGAACTATTAATAGCATATGAAGGCAATATTGCATACAAAGTTACAGTAAAACACCAAATCTGTGGGAAAAGTAACTATGGGTGGGCCTGTGAAAAGTGAGCCCTGGGGCACAGGAAGGGATAGTGGTAGGGCAGGCAGTCATCTCTGAACAGAGTACTGGAGGCAGCAAGCTCACAACAATACTTACAGAAACGTAGAATAGTAATGTTGAGAGATTTTCTTTTTTAATAAACCATAACTGTCTTACACAGAAAGACAAGGCTATATTGAAGAGAAGTATGTCATGCGTAAATAGTATGTGAAAAGAGGATTTCATGTTTATATTGATTGTGGCTGCTCAGATGACACTTTATCCAAGTGATACTGAGTAAGATAGAGGCTCTAACCTAAAAGGCACGGAAATGTAATTTGTTGAACAGCTTCTGGAAGACAGAAGAATCAAAAAAACTTGCTGTCAAATGAGGCTTCAACACATCTCAGAAATGCAAGATTTTTCATACAAAATGTATTCCCAGCTATGATGTCTCAGGCAGTTTTAGATGACTCAGAAAAAAAAAACCCCGTCTGCCAGTGGCCTGTGGAAGCAATTTAACAGTCCTCAGACTACTAAAAACAACACAATTTCAAATTTGTTTTGACTAGTATTTCTTGTTTACCTTTATCATAAAATCCACTACTTATCATCATTATTTTTTCACATTTTCTTAACTGTGCAAGTTTTAACTCCTTCCATAGGAAAAGATGATTTTCATCTTAAAATGTTGAAAGTTCTACAAAAAATAAGTAATCAAGATATACGGAAATAGAAACAGAATACCCTTACCAAAAGTCATATTTCTGGTGAAATCTCAGCTATAGTTTGCCACTTATTTAATACACTTTCAGTTTTAAAACCTAACCATAATCTTTACTCTCAAACTTGTGTTTGAGACTACTTCCTCACAAAATTTCTTATATTTTTTCCAGAGCATTCAGTCTGGTTTTGCTACATTCTGTCATTTTACTAGGTTGCTTAGTGAGAAGAAAGGTATAAGAGCAAAAAATTCCAGAACACTTTTTCAGCTTTTCTACCCCTACAATTTAATTCCTGTATGTTTTCTGGTTCTATTTGCTCCCCTAAGCCTTTAGAAGCTCAATATTTTGGTCATTCAGAACAAAAGTAGTCTTAGACTTACCGGTAAGTATTACTTGTGAAAATACACAAAAAAGGGATATCTTCAAAATAGTGAAATAAATCAGCTGCATCTCATCTGAAAGCTTATTCAGCTTTCAAAATGAAACTAAATCCATTATAAGAGCACAAATTTTTTTAAGTTATGAAGGAATGTTTTATAGAAATGCAGCGCTGTAAGTGATTATTATCAAACTGATTATGAACAAAAATAATACCTTCTTCCACTAGCAGTTTATAAATCCAAATTCATTGTCAGTACCTGTGACCTAAATACACACATAAGAATTTTGTGTCAGTCACATTAGTGGAACACCACACCAAAGTAAATGGCTTATATAAAAAAAAGGAAATAAATCCCAAACATCTATCTCCTCAAGTCCCCATTTTACTATATGTACAACCAATGTGGAAAGTACTACCAGAATAAGAATTTGAATAAATTAATAAAGAGAATAAAAAATTTTGATCTGGTAAGTAAAATATGTCTATTTAAGTGTGGCTTAAGCTTGTTAGCAAGTTTATTAAACAAATTAGTCCTACATTGACAAATCTGCTTTATTATAAAATCCCTATATAATTTTATCACAGACAAAGCTAAGCATTTTCAAGTAGATGCCCGAGTTACTGCCAGTATTTATAAACTATTAGTAAAACACCTCTCAAGCTCTCTTCTGAGTAATTAGATAACCTGAACTTCATCTACCACAGAATAAAAGTTTAAAGATATGTAAGGTCTCTAAATAACTTTTGCATTTGCTCTCATTTTTTAACTACAACTTTTAAAACAGGAATAAAATGGGAGGCAGTATCTTGGTAATATCACACAAGAAGAGAAGTCTGATCCTAGACAAAGAGTCTGTAGCCTTAGCCCTGGAAATTTCATCTTCCATTTGGCCTTAGATTTTTCCTCAATGGAATCCAGGCAATCCAGGTCACTCATCTTTATCCATCACCTATAAATTACATAAAATCCTTCCAGAGAGCCCTGCTGATTTGTCCCAAATTTCCCTAACTGTATTCTGATGACAGGTAAACTCAGAATACTGTACTTGCTACTTGTTTGCAACTGCACCTTCTACAGTAAAGCATTTTTCATCTGAGAGCTCACTTTTGTTTTAAAGTGCTTTGCTGACTGTGACAGTTCCCAGTAAAAATTTATCATCCCAGCTGAATGACAACCTAAGAATGCCCAAATGGTGCAATTGCACAATTTATTTTACTTGGTGCTAAGAAACAGACTAGATAACCATTAAGATGTTGCATTCATTGTCTTTCTAAAGCAATTCTAAAAAGACCTGCAATTGCTTCCTTTTGCAGCAGACACATCTTTGGATGTGAAAACATTACACATTTACCAAGAGATTCCTGCTGAGAAGGACTGAGGTTTTCAATCCACAGGTGAGAATCCATTGGGAGCCAGTAACAGTCTCATGAGAGGTAGACTGATTTGACAGAAGTTCAGGATGGTGCTGTTAGGGCCATCCCTGTCATAGGTCTGAAGCTGACTGATATCCAGAAAATTATGAAGACTGACAAGTCACTTGTTAAGAATACTATAATACTTCATGAATGAAGTAAAATACCTATGCATCTCCATATAAAAAACTTTCCTGTTAGTTTTTTTTAACTGCCATTGGGAAAAAACAAAAACCTGCACTCACCCATCCTGGGAGTGGCACATGACTTGCTGGCACATGCAGCTGAAATGGGGACGAGTTCTTGGGTGAACTTGGGGTTCAGGGCAGAGGATGCACCGGAAAACTTCAGCATTTCAGCTCCCCTCTCTTACCACAATCCAATCACACCTCATAGGGAAGGGCCTTGCTGTGCCTACTAAGACACAGTTAATGCTGGATTTAAATAAAATGCCATTAAACCCATTCGTTTTTAATACTCAAAAAAGACAGAAACATCTTAGGAAAAGAAAGAAAAACCAAGTTATACCTAATTTACTCATACTAGTGTTAAAGATCTCTCTGCCTCACTCAGTTTGACTTGCCATTCTTCCTAGCAAGACAATATTGAGGATTTTCAAGGTTTCTGCACATTTATGGCAGAGCCTACAGCTTTCAGATAGAAAAAATAAAGGAATCTATTTTTAGGAGCTATATTCAGGATTTCTTTGGTGACCCACTGGCATAAATTCTTACTTTTCAAATTACAGAATGACATAAAATCTAAGTGGTGCTAACATGTAATTCTTCTTAAAAAACACAGGACTGTACTGTGTGGTAAGAGACCCTAAAGATAGTAACTAACCACTGTGGGGGGCATGTGTTTGAGAAGACCTATTTATCTAATGGAATGCAATATAGTGGCAAAGTAAAGACTGTCTAATGAGGCACATGTGCACTCAAAGTTAATATAAACAAAACAAATCAGCATATTACTAATGCACTCTTTATTCTAAGAAAATTAAATGCCACATTACAATACGGGTAGGAATGTCTTTCCACCTAGAAATGCTCTGCATGTTGTGGAAGCTTCTCATTATCAAAGACATGTAAGTACTAACAGATTTCAAAGAGGAATCTAATAGTGCTTGAATACATACTATTTCAGAAGTTTGCACATATTCAGAAACAACATATTCTTTTAATAAATAACTTTAAGAAGCCTTTGACTTAACTTTGCTTAGCTTTTGCTAAGCTTACAGTCAATGCAGCAAGTCTGAAAAATGTCTGAAAATATATGTATGAAGAAATGCAGTTTTCTGTGGAAGTCAAGTTTTACTGTGTACATACCTGTGTCATAAAGGACAGACAACTACAGCAAAGCAAAAGCACAATAAGCAAAAATATTCCATGGATTTTTTAAAAATTTCTTTCATTGGTACAGCTAACAGAGTTTCTGCAGTGACCTGACTGGATGACTTGGTTCTGTATCACCATATACTGAAAACAGAAGTTCTATCCAGTAGAAATGAAGACATTTTCTCTCTAATTGAAGAGACAGGTTAAGTGAATTATAATTTAAATACATTCCCCTGTATCACTTGGGTTTAAGATTTATTTTTATGTTCAAAAGTAATTATAGAGGTTTTAATTAATAACTTATTAATATGTATTACAAAGAGGAAGAAAAGCATAAGAAGAAATGGTTCCACAGTTTCTAATTTTCCTGATGTATGCACCAAACACATTTAATGTATTTTTTGCCTGTCTTATCTACTGTGTTACATTTTCAAAACTTGAATTGAATTTTATGTTGTTTTAACTAGTCTTTGATTTTCATGTAAGACATCTCAAATAAAAAAGTAATCTTTTTTGAAATCATTAATTTTCAACCTTGTTGGATTAATAACAACTTGGAGAGAAATACTAAAAAACATATTAAGAAAAAAATTGTAACATTTAATTCATATTTTAAAATAACAAAACTAAAGACGTCACTAGAGGAAATTACCAGAATACAACTTCCCAAAAAAATCAGAAGCTTGGGAATCATCTCACTTTAGATGAACAAAGGACAATTGATTTTGATGCAAATTAACTATTACCAACCAGTCAAAAAAAGAAAAAAAAAAAAAAGAATACTCCAAAATCACAGTTAATCATTGGGAATTTAAGAATGTACTTCAAGGGGAATTTGTCTAGCAATTGTTCTTTTTATAAACTACACTGGTGTCAGGCTTTTGCTGGCACCAGTTTTCAACATTACTAAATGTCTACAGTATTGCTGTCTCAGTTTATATCCAAGTGAAATTCAGTGTCAACCTGTGAATTTTCATCTAATACGTTTCACAATACAAAATTTTATAGTTTTCTGTGTTTATTGTTTTCTGGAAAATTAAAGTTTGAAAAATACCCATCTAACCAATTGACACCATATTCTCATAAACACAGTTTTGCACAAATGGTTGCCTTCCTCAAGCTAAATATCCTCATTCTTCTGTGCTGCATAACCTCTTCTAAAAGCAGAGCTAGCAGCTGAGAGACTACTTATTCATGCTTTAATAACAAAACAAAATGAATAAAACAACTCTCTAAAAGAACACTGAACATGGCTAATTGCTCGAGCTCTTGTAAAATACCCAAACTTTATTTGGCAAGTATAGGACGCTCTTTTCTGCCACGTTTATAAACTAATTTAATATTTCAAGAGGTATGCAAGTCAAATGCCAGCAATTACATCAGTCTGCTGAGACGAACACTGTGAACTTGGCATTTTATTCTGTCAATTAGATTAAACGAATTGTTTCATTTTGGAGGTCCACATCTGATTCAGTAGTCACACTCAAAGAGCACTGTTTTCACAACAGCATACAGAAAGCAATTAGCAAGTCTGCAATCTTGTGACCATTTCAGAAGTAGAAGGTATTCTGAAAGTAAACTACAATTACAAGCATATAATACAAAAAGCATACAAAAAGAAGTAAAACAAGCTTAGAAGGCCAGCAAGCATGATGCCAAAAATTATCATTTGACTATTCCCATTTCTTCAAACATCTTAATTCTGAATGTCAGTGTTCACTTGCAGTGCAATCTGTAATTTCATTGAACTGACATGCTTTGTTCCACAGTGCTCTCCTAATATTAAAGGAATGACCAGATGCGACTTGAGGGTTAACATATTTCCAAGCAGCGCTGCGCTGGCTGGAAGCGCCGGGGGTTTTGAGTTACTACCTGCGGTACTGGGCATGGCAGGCAGCAGCAACCCCCCACCCGCTACGGGTCTACGGGTTTGAAATAAGAGACGGAAACAGAAACAGATAGTGGGGACAGAAGAACGCAGAGAGATGCAGCGTGAAGCAGAAGGACGGGAATATACAGACCCCATATGCACAACCCCTTTGTCTGCTTCCACAGGGCATAAGAGTTCAAAGATTAGACACCATCAGGAAAAAAAGAACTTCCTGTTTTCATTCCTTTTCCCAGTATGCACTGTCTCCATGAAAATTACTCCTCCTCCAGTTCTTATTTCAAGCTCCACAGAGGAAAAAAATGAATTCGTTTTTGTCCTTTCCTAGAGTTAAGACCACCTCAGGAAAATATCAGTACACAAGACAAATATATGAATTTCATAAAACTCCAGCATCAATAGTTCACCTTTTATCCTGGAGAATGCTCTTCTGATTTTGTTACACCTTGTACAGATGCTGTGCCATATAAGATCATTCTTGAAACTCTTCTTTATACTTTTACTAGTTTATTTGGTTGTTTTTTTACATACACAGATGACTTATGCAGTATACAGTAACATAATTGCAATAGGAACAGATTGTCTTCTGTCTGAAGACAAGAAAGAGCAATCAAGCATTTTCACATATATGTACGTAACTGATATCCACCTCCTAGTGGTATCAGCAAAAGCCAATTTCTTTCAATCCAGTAAAAATGAAGTACTGGAAGTGTAATTCTCACCACCACCACAAGTGCTACTTAGCATTTATTACCATTGAATTTCTTCAGTCATTTAGCTGCCCAGTTGATCAGCTCTGCAATGTTTTAAGTATTAGTATCTTCACTACCCCAAAGTTCTGGAATCATCAAGCTCTGTCATTCATTCACTTTTTCTGAATAATTTCCAGCACTGATCTGCGCAAAACTCCACTATTAGCTTTCCAACACTACAAAAGCCAAGCATTTATTCTTCACTTTCACTTACTATGTTTAACTCCATGACTAAAATAAGAAAATTTATATTCACGGACAGCTTTAAAAAAAGAAAAACCAAACTAAAACCACATAAAACCACTAGAGGCTTTGGTGAAAACTGGACAATAGCTTTTTTTTATAATAGAAAACTAGATAAAGACTAAATGAACAATATGTACTATGTATTTACTCCTTCAAAGACCTCCCATTGATTTGCAAGGCATGACTTACATCTCCTAAAGTTACCATTATTCTACTTCTTACTACTCATCTATGTGTTCACTAAATCTTCACCTAAACAACAGTGCCAATACATCTGTCCAGCACTGAAGTCATATTTACATTAGCATTATGTTCCCAAACAAACTTCATTTTCTCTTTTTTTTAAGCAGAAGACAGCCATGGGGGAAATAAGATTTTACACACAAAAGCATCAGTTGAAATAAAGACTCATAGCAGCTGCAGTCGCCATTCTGAATTAATTAATTTCCAAGTGACTATAAATATACTTACAGTAATCACCAACTTCTTCCCCCCTCCCACCACAAACCCTTCAATTAGAAGACATAGGAATAAAACCCATATCACAATATTAAAGAAGAATTTCTATTTGTGAAAAACAGAAGATCTAATTTCTACAGAAAATTTCTTCACAAGAAAGAGGACAAAAAAAACCAGTTGATTAAAGATATTTAGACAGTTTAGTATCTATCCGCCATACTAAGAAGATTCACTATTTATTGCAGATACTAGTCTTCACTTCACAATTAAGTACAAAGACCAGCTAGTATACAACAAGAAATTAATAGAATTTTCTCAGAGATCTCACAATGACTACTATACCTCAGCACAGGATGATTAAAATATAAAACAGAAGTGTGCAGGACTTACAGAAATGTTATTTTCTTTTTCAGGTTTTCATGAATTATGGAGACATTAAAGAAAAGGCCCAAATTGGTTCAGTAAAGTGAAATGCATGTTGGGATGATGAAAGAAGTCAAAAGTACAAAAAAAGTACCTATTTTGAATACACACAGATTTTTTCAAAATGAGTGCAGAAACAAGCCGACACTTCTGTCGTTATTTTGATTAACAGTAAGTGGTTTGCTTGGCTGTCACAGGTCAATTTTCACATAAATGAATATGAGTGACAATTTTTTAATGTCATTGCAAAGGTATTGCCTGTATTAAACAATGAAAATACACAGAATTCAGAAAAGAGATGAAAACTTATCTGCAAGCCTTATTTTTTCAAAAAGTGAAAATGGCTTATTCTGCATCCTTACAAAAAAAAATGACACAGGAAAATTCTCATGCAAGACTTGATTAGAAAAAGCTTCATCTGCAAGCCGTACTTTTATGTCAGTTTTAACCTGCACTTAGAACATACTTTAATATTTTCCTTAAGTTGTCTCAAATCCAAAAAAATAGCTGCCCTTGTGATCTGTTTTGACTTTGTATCTAGGAATCCAGTGCATAAGAAAAAAAAACACAATAGCTGCTTCTATTTAAGTATCTTGTCAACAATTAAGTTTGCAAAATGAAACTGATGACATTTTTACTGACTTTTATTTTTAAGAAATCCAGCCCATTTTTTTGTAATCCAGGACAGTATTTCAGTATGTTAAAAAAGCCAGGGAACTTCTGCTATCATAATGTAATAAAACAGTAAGAATGCCTGTCAGCTTCAAATTAAAACTGTATGGTACAAGATCCCACACTAATTTTTCTTTCTTTCTTACAATTTTAAGTATTCTTTATGCTTGTTATCTAGAAAAAAAATTATTATATTCTACAGTATTCTCATGCTAAGATTGGTCATTCAATGTAATTTCACCCTGCAAGAGAAGCAACCAAGAAACTAGCTTAGGAAAACAGTTGAGAATGTTAAGTATGGAGTTTCTCATTTTAGCATAAATATGAACGGAAGCAATGTATCAGTATGAAATGCTATGAAGATTAATAACAGAACTCAGCCAGTGATTAAGTGATTATACCAACCTGCCATCTCACTATTTGGAGAATCAAAAAAAGGCTATAAGTAGGAATATTCAAGTAAAGTGGGTACACTGAGGAAACATATAGGCTCCTGATGAGGTGTTTTCTTCATTCTTATTCATCAATTTAAAAACATTACATAATTCACCTTTTTTCATATCTCCACACTGAGCTGTGGACTCTTATTTTCCTTTAGCCTTACTTCTGCTGCAGTGTACCTGCAGTGTACAGAATCCATTCATGCACAACGTCACATTCCTCACTAATTGAAAATCCATCAGAATTTTGTATTTACTAACATCATCTCTGCACATCTTCAGCATTGCCTTCTACATTCCACACAGGCTGTTTGTTCTTGCTTCCACTTTTGGTGGCCTTCCTGTTTGTGTTTGGGCACTGTTTATCCACACCACCTTCTCCATTATGTTAAATGGTCTTCAAATTGGGGTCCCTACTTAGGAGAGCTTTTGCTTCAACCTTGACATAATTTTATATAGCCACTGAATTAATATGCAGTTTTTTTAACAAAAATAATACTCCCCATTAAGGCATACATTGTTCACAACAGCCATGATCTGCCACTGGCAATGAAGAATGTGCTATTGACAGCACAAGCAGCAAACTTTGGTGTTTCTGAATAGTGCCCGACTCCTTGCACATCCATGCCTGTCCAACGCACATGTGGATGTGTCTGCCACTCAAAGTCCCACAATTCCTGCATTACTGTAGAAAGAAGCATCATGCGTGGACAGAAAGTAAGATATCTGCACCAAAGCAAGGATCTGGACTGCTCCACTGAAGGAGAGCTGAATAGCTTAAAGTTCTACCCCTTCTCCCTTCCCTGAAATTGTCTGTAAGTGGCCCACACCATTGCAGAAGCTGAACCACCCCTGCCCCTGCCTTTTGTTAAGAAGCATCAAGGACAGTGTCCTGGCTTGTAAGATAAGCCTGTATTCTGTTTGCCATCTGTTGGATGTTGGGCAGTTTTCTTATCTCTTCCAAGAACAATGTCCCCCTCAGGGGAGATAACTTCTGTTAATGGGCCATTGAATGACTCACTGCATGACTGGTAAAGTTACATCATCCCACTGTGAGACGCTCCACCCAGAGCGAGGAACCAAGCATCCCTACTGGCATAAAATCAGCACTTTTTGGGACACCAGAGCAGCCCTTTGCTGGATTTCCAGAGGAGCAGCCTTCTTCTCTGCTGGATTCCCAGAGGAAGACCAGGCCCAACTACTCCATCACCAGACCTTCAGAGAAAACCACACCCTTCTACAGGATCACTGCTTCAGCAGCATTTCATCTGTCACTCCAGGAGGAGCAGCCACCATTTAACTGGACTATTACCAACACCCTGACTCCTCAGGGTGTCAGGTTTCTGACTCTATCAGTAGTTTTGTTTGTACTAATTACATTTTTTTTTAATTTTTGTTTAGTTTTTTCCTAGTAAAGAACTGTTATTCCCATTCCCTATCTGCCTGAGAGCCTTTTAATTTTGAAATTGTGGTAATTCGGAGGGGGATTTACCTTTTCCATTTCACAGGAGGTTTTTGCCTTCCTTCACAGACTCCTGTCTTTTCAAACCAAGACAGACTGTTCCTAGGCTGACTACACTGAAGTTTAAGCAATTCCCATTACACTTACCAAAACTTTTAAAGATTAAAGATTCTACAATATTAGGATGAATGTTTGCTATCTATTTTAAAAGAAAATATGCAAGCCTGTTGGAAACACATGCCAGGAGAAAGAAAAAGCAAAAAAGTGTGTTTCCACTCTGACTTAAGACAATTTTACGGTGAGATGTTAACGGAAAGCCAAGTTGCAGAAGATGAAATCATTAATCAAGAAAGAACATGCTACTGCTAGAAGAAAATGACTAAGATTTATGAAAAAGCCTGATATTTTAGGATATAAAAATTCCATGGAAAAAGGCCATACTAGAATAAAGACCTACCAAATTCCTTAAGCTGACCTACTACAAAGATCATCAGTTACCCAGTCTGTCCTCAACCTTACCTGTATTCTACACCTATTGCTTTCAGGAAATTCAATGACTGTTGTTCCAAGGACAATGAGTGTGAAGAAATCCTTCAAAATGAGGTTCTACTTTTATAAAAGAATTTGGCTTTCAAAACCTTAGTAATGGAGTTCATATTCAAGTCTACTTCTGTTAACATCTTGCTAGAATATAAAACTAAGAAAATAATGTGAAACATTATTTTTTCCCGTATCTCTTGTACTAAATTCATTATTCTGTGATAAATATTGTGGTTTAAGTGTACTAAAAAACCTTCATTATGCTAACTAATCTGTTTCTCCAGTGATTTTTCAGGCTAGAGAACATGTATTTCCAAGACACTTGAAAATGGTTGAAGCCAACTGCTGCTCATTCCTGACAAATGGAAAGCATTTTTCCTTCAAGCACTGCAAATTGCCTTTTGTCCGTATTTCCTCAATGGGCATCCCCCAAACATGATACAGCAACATCTTGCTATATCATGACAAGATTTTTGTTGCAAGATAAAGGCAAAAGTACTCCTAGACACATGGTAAAGAAACAATGATTATATTAAGATCTTCCTTCAGCCAAGAAATTCCAGCAGCTCAAGGTAAGCCACCCATTGCTAAGAAATCACCAGACAATCTGCTATTTTTGTGTTAAGAAACTTTAAAAAAAATAATAGCTTCTTAGATATGGAAAGTAGTATTCTACCATGGATAATTAATCCATCTTGATAGTATCATCAAGCCTGACAAACAAGTAAAGAAATATCTGTACCAATACATAATTTTATATCTCATAGAAGTCGAGAAAGGATCATACCATTATTTTCCCCCATCTTTTGTGAATTCTGGAATAATACTTATATGTTTTGGAAACATGAAAACTGAAGAACTCATAAATCAGCGTATTATTCCAATAGTTTTGAGAACTCCTGCAACCAATTAACCCAGTTCCTGCATCCAGGTAGCTGGAACTTTTAACTGCTCTCATTCCTCACAATGTTTACTTCTGATTGTTGTGCCTGAGACACTTTTAATTGTACTTTCCAGTTAAGATTTTTTTATTCTTCAGTTCTAACAATGAAAATATAGAGAATAAAATATTAAAATGTCATTCTAACAATAATACTATATACACTAGTTGCAAATTCAAGTAACAAGAGGCTTTTCAACTCAGCCCAGCACCAACACTTCATAGATTTTTCAATATGTATGCAGAACTGTGCATGAGTGACTATGCAGAGCCTATTAAAAAAAAAAAAAAGACATGGACACACTCTATTAAACCTAAAAAGTAAAAGCACCCTTTACCATCTCACTCCTAGGAAACAGTGTGTTTAAAGTGATATTATGTCAGCGTCTGTTCACAATTTACTTCAGGACAGGAAAACAGGTCCCTGAGAGTTAGTATTACAAGTGTTAGTAACAGCAAGCATTTTGTCTTTCTTCTGAATAAGAGAAACTTAAGCGATTGCATTAAAAACTTCAGTAAACAGACAACCGTGTCAACGTTGCAGAATTTCAGTCTTTCTTCCCTTAGACAGGACTCAACTCCCTGTAAAATGGAATCCACCAATAATGCCTTCTCAGGTCATCAGAATACATTAAATCCTTCCAAAGACTTTGCTGCCAAAGATGCAAACTCCTCAGGTGGCTTTTTTTTTTTTCTTCTGCATATATGATAAGGAGAAAGGAGGTCTGGATCTGTCCTTGACGATGGAAGAAAAGGGACTGATGTTTTAAAAGAGACGTCTTTGTGCACTGGTTTAACACAACAGCTTTTAGTGGGCATGGGAGAAGCCACAGAAGCGGCTTCTGAGAGAAGCTCCTCAAAGCTTCTACAATGCCCAGCAGAGCCAATCCCTTAAGGCTCTGATGACAGACATGTTTTGACCCAATTAGAGAAGTTGGTAACACCTCTGCAATGACATATTTAAGAAGGCAAAAAACACACTCAAGTCCTTCCTCTTCTTCTGAGGGGTGGAGAGGTGCCAGGGCCATCCCGGTGCTGCGAGCAGCTGCCAAAGCCATGCAGCACACCATCTTGGCATGGCTTGCAGTGAACTTTGCCTGCTTAGGTGCTTTTAGCCAGCCATGCTCCAGGCAGAAGGGCAGAGGCAGCAGCAGTGGCTTCTCCTTTTTGGCTCCTCACACAAAGAGACGTGTGGAGTGGGGCCAGCACAGCCCATGCGCTGCCAGCGGGGCGCATGTGTCCGACAACGAGGGGCATAATGAGCAATTCTTTGATACAGAGCCCAGATGAGACCATCCTTTCAGTTGGTCTCATCTTTACAAAACCTTACAGTTGGTCTCATCACCTTTACAAAACCCTGTAAGAACTTTTCAACTGATAGAACTTGAGAACAAACGAACAAACCTACAGACAACAATTTTCTTCCGAGTCAGTGAAAAGGAAAAGGTGAGGGCACATGAGAACAACATGGTGACACAAAGGTTGGTGAAAGGAGGCAGGAAGAGGAGATACTCTAAATGTCAGAGCTGAGATTCTTCTGCAAGCAGTGGTGAGGACTATAATATAACAAACTGTTTCCTGGTAATTCATGAAGTGCATGGGGGGGAGCCAGAGATCCATTTGCAGCCCGTGAAAAAAAGATGCTCATGCTGGAGCAGGTGCATTCTGAAAAGCTGTAGTCTACTAGGAAATCTGAACACAGAGAGCAGACCCTTGTTTCCAGATAGAGGAAGCTGGCTTCCAAACCAGAGCAGCTTACCCTTAAAAGACTTGCATACACCCCATGAACTAAAATGACCCAAACCATGTAGTTTGGGAAGACTTATTTGCCTGTGAGAGGGATTCACATTACAGCAGGCTGGGCAGGACTGCTGCTCATAAAAATTAGAACCACGCTGGAAAAGTTCACAGAGAACTGTCTCCCATGGGAAGGACCCCACGGCATAGCAGAAAACACTCCTCTCCCTAAGCAAATTGAAGAAAAACTTCAAGTGAAAAACTGACAAAAACTTACCTGTAGTGTCAGTGGGAAAGAAGGAGAAGCTGGAGGGAGGAAAGCGTTCTCAAGGTTTATTTTAGTTGTTATCAACCTCTTTTAATTTTTCTTTATACCTTTTTAAAAATTTGTGCCTGTTTTGCTCTTGGAGTGTTTTCTCCTAATCCTTATCTCAACTCATGAGCCCTTGAATTTTTCTTTCTGCTTCCTCTGCTCAACTGTAGCAGAGGAATATGAGTGAATAGTTTTTCTCGTGGGTGCCTAGTGCTTAGCCAGTGTCAAACCGCAACTTTGGCAACCGGGGAGAGCTTGGAAAAAAATTGTACTATTTTATTCAACGTACAGAAAGCCTTTAGGCCTCCAATGAATAAAGAATGTCCAGAAGTTTTAAGCTACCACTTCAATAAACCTTTTATCCTGAAAATACACACACTATCAGACTCTGGTACATCCATTTTCTGGCTCCATACCACTTTGGCTGCTGTAATTATTTTGTTGGATTTTTTGTGCTCTTTCCAGTTTGCTGCTCCTCAAGACTAATCATTCAGTAAGAGAGAAGCCTCATTAGTTCTTACAAAAAATACATGAGGAGAAGTTAATGGACAACTTCTTGATGTTAACAGAACATGAAAAATTGCCACATCCTGCACACAATCCATCAATTTTGAAAGGATTTTGAATTTCCTCTGACTTGTGTTTGAGATCCACACACTAAAACTGTTAAAATAATCCAGAATAACTGAAACCTTAGTTGCTCTAAACTGCAACTTTATAGGTCACTTTCTATTTCTATTGTGTCCAATCTTTCCTTAAAATTCCTAAGTTCATAATTTGAGTTAGGTGAAGGTATTTTTTATAAATCTTATAATCAATAATTTAGGACAAAAGGCTGCTGGGAGTGAGGTTTCACCAATATAAAATCTTCCAGTCATCTGAAAGAGCATTACTAGTTTGTGTGAAAGCTGTCTTTTTTACTTTTTCCATGCTGAATGAGGAATATTTCTATGTCAACTCTAAAAATCTCTCTTAGTACAGAAATCAACAGTGGTTGAAAAAAATATGTATACAACTAGTGCCTTTTAGGTAGTGATTAATAAGAAACATGAGTTTTTCTTTCATTTAAGAAACAAATGTACTGTAGAGCTGTTAAATGTCACCTTGTGCATTTTTAAAGTCTAAAAATCTCCAAGCTAACAAACCTTTTCCCTATTAAATATTAATATAAAGGTGCATTGTTTTAACAATAAAGTCAACTTACAGCACTTAAAATTTCAGATAACCAAATGCATTCACTAGCTATCTACCCAAGAAACAGGACAGTTCTTCCTTCTCAATTGCTTACTTTGAGGACTCTTCACTTTCTATAAACTATTTCAAAGCAAAATTTGCCTTCAGTTTTCTAGACTATAGATCTGTCCTCCCAACAGCCACTCTTAAAGCTATCAGTTACAAGCCCAGTATGTTTATGCCAACTGAGGAAACACTTGAATGTACTTGGCCAATACAGTCCTGAGTGCAAGCAAGCTTTAAAATGTCTGCATGAGCTGAACCTGGCAGGAGAAGCACAATGTGGACAAAAAAAAGACTCCTGATAAATTCGTGCAGAGCAAATCTTGCAGTGAAAGCCTCTCAAGAACACTCACAAAAGCCCCATAAAAATCACGGGCTTCTGAGCTCAGTGCTCCGGCACACCTGATCACTTCATCATTCTCTCATCTGAGACACACATACTTGACATTAAAAAAAATAATTAAAAAATTAGGGGAAAAAAAGGAGAGAGAGAAAAAGGAGCAAATACAAGGCCAAGCTTAAGACTGATGGCAAGTCAGTACTGCAGAATGTCCCAATATTACTGTCATGGTGATTGAGCAGTGCTGCCCATTTTCTTTTCCCCATTGCTGGTTTATGAACTCTTCCTGGAAGTATTAAGCTAAAAATCCCTCTGATTCTACTTGATCAATTTGGCACAAAGAACATCTGAATTGGTCAATGAAGCCTTTCCTGAGTGGCTCGAGAACTTCAAATTCTGTGCATTAACTGTTACAGTAAAAACTTAGAACACCACACACTGCTAAGCAAATTCATGTTTAGCCTGGAAAACTTAAGACTCAAATGGTTTAATACCTTGACAAATGCAAATACTCACAATTTGCTAGCTGTGTTAATGTTCAAGCTTACTCTGAAAATACTTAGAAGTTTCAGTAATGAAGCCACAGAAAACAGATTATTTAAAATAACCGTCTCTAATATTGAATTAGCTAAACATGGCATTACCTTCATCGCATGGATTTCTTCTATTAATCTCTCAACCCGTTTCTCGTTCTTTAATTTCAAGTCTTCTGAACCCCTGCAAGTAAAGTCTATCTTTATTTTAAAAATCTCAGTTTAGTTACTTTATTTCCTCTCTGTCAATAGTAAGTAGCAAAATTAAAAAAAAAATCACAAGATGGTGCATAAACATAACTCCCTTATTGGCAAATGAACATTTTAGCAAAGAGCTGAACACAGCCTAATGAGTTTGCTGTACTGAAGAGAAAACACTGAGGATTTAGCAGAACAATGTGAAAAACAAATATTACTGTATCAGAAAATACAAAACCACAATTTGTATCAAGAATAGGTGACACCAGTGTCTCAAATATATTTATATTTTAAGATATGTAATATTTAAATATGGAAGTTTATTGAACTTGCTTCTTATTTTGGACAACTTGCTAAAATTGTGAGAGTATCCTCAATTTACAGTATGTACACAGTAACAGATGTATCTCACACCATCAAGATACATGCTAAGTTATTTCAGCCCATTAATCTTTAAAAACAATCTACATATACTGTTTAAGCTGTTCATATAAGAAGTAATTCAATAGTAATTACTAAAAATCAAGTATGATCTGTGTATCTATGCAAATGAAGTATTTTTTTGCTAAACAATCCTGAAGACAACTACAGTAAGAAAACTTGGTGCAACTTAAATTCAACAGCAGAATAACATAAAGTAAGAAATCTGATACTTTCAGATGAGCTGTAAAAGGTTCTTTAACTGATTTGGATTACCTTCCAATACACTAAATCCCATTAAAAAAGTCATCCCAATTCTGCTTTATGAAACTCCTTTTACTCAGTATTTTTAGTCTAAAATTATGTTAAAATAAGACAAATATGTGTTTTAGTGCATTAAGTTTTAAATGTAGTACATTTTTCTCCAATTTTTCAATTTTTGTGAAAACAATTAAAATACTTCCTTATTTATAAACCACAAAACACTATAAACACAAAACACTATTATTTAAAACTGACCTTTTCGATTTTAATTTCCTAATGTGTCTGGTTAGTCTCCGAATAGTGAGGACTCTGGCCTTCTTCACATCTTTTCTCATCTTCACAACCTGTAAGAAATGTGGAAGTCATTATAAACTGTTTCCCTTGATTACGTTCCATAAACAACACGTTTATTACATTGACTTAAATTTTAGAAATTAGTTCGACAAAGAGAAATTTGAAAATAGAGTGCATTTCCCTACTAAGCAAATATAATTTCAAATTAATTCAGATTTCCATAAATATCAGAGGAAGAATAACCAATGTCTAATGTGTCTGAGGTCTAAATAGAAGACAAGACAGTCCTAATTAGCCATACTTTAATATTATTCTTAGAGCTAGACTGAGCCAGCGATTTGAAATGTCTCACCTTTTGCCTTTACTTAGCTTATTTCTGTCCCAGAGAAACATCAGCAGTACATTAAGTCCATTGGTGCATAATACATGAAAGCATTTTCATTATTAAACATCTTCAAGTGTTAAGAAAAGACTCTCAAAAATAAACATTATTTATTATGGAACAGAATTTGATATATTAAATTCTTTTTATATATTTGAATTAATTTTGTTGAAAACTAAAATCCAACTTATTTCTAACTTGCTACAGTCTGTCTCAACCTGCCATCCTACCCACTAGGTAGGATTTTCCAAGTCTGTTCCCAAATTTCCAGCAGGCAGTTTTAAAGAAAATTTGGCAATGCTATTTTGGTCTTAATTCTCACCTCAAAAACAAAGAAAGAATTCTCATTATTATTAGACAAATAGGATGAACAAAGAAATCTTTCCAATCCTTTGCAATTAAATTCCATAATGGAGAACCTTAAGTCCAGGTGTTGTCTAATGATGAACGTTTCAGGTACAGGGAGTCAATAGTGATCCTTTATTTTTACAACTCAACTTCCCCCTTATTTATTCTATGTCTATTAAAATTTTGTATTTAACGGTTAAACTTAGAATAACATGAAACACTAAAACAAAAACAAAACCAAAACAAAAAAAATTAAGTCTTCCTGACAAAAGCCTAATTTATCTTAAATTCATCCAGTGGGAGAAGAAGTTTCAAATTTAAGTTGGCACCTCTTTCTCAATAAAGTTCTCCACATCAGATTTCTATTCTAATTTCTCAGTGACAACATCAAAACGACAGACTGATGATGACTGCGCCACCTAGTCAGGTCAATGAAGAATATTAGTACTATAAACCTACATCAAGTTTGAACAAAAAAAAAAAAGAAAAATCTTCAAAGCCCACAGAGCCACAGAGCAGAACTTCACACCTGTGAAGGAGTCTGGCTAGTACATATACTGAGACGATAAACCATAAAGATGTGCAGAGACCAGAAAGATGATCTTTAAAAAAAAAAAAAAGGAAAGCAGAACACCTGTTTTGCACAACTGATTATGTTTGTAGCTTAGATTAGTGATTCAATGAAGTTAAGTCCTGAATGGTATTCACCAGTGGCTTAACTGAAGGCTGAATTAGAGCAAAACAATTTCTGGAGAAGGGCATGTACTGATTGTCAGCCTTACCTCTGCCAGGCAAGCGAAGTGAAACAGTGCTCCTCTGAGAAGCAAGGGAGAGGAATTGTATGGGGGGCAGTCACTTATACGGCATTAGTCACTTGCATCATGAAAAGTAAAATGGTAAAGGCTTTGGGGATAAAAACGGCTGACCTAGAAATGGTATCCTGTTCCAAAAAATTGTTACAGGAAAGGTGAGTACTTACCTTAGTTACCCTACTAAAAGTAACTGTACACACAGATCTACCTACAAAAGCGTTTCTACTTCAGTTAACAGCAGAAACCACAGGCTAAAAAGCACCAAGTGCCAAGTTTCTGTTACACAGCAGCACTGTCCAAAACTTTAACATGCTAAGGAAGAAACCCATTGCATCACCATTTGCCATCAAGTAATTTCTTTTTTATAAGACATTGAATGAGATTATCATAGGTCTCTATAGTACATCTCCTAAAAGGAAGAAAAACAAATGCAGCTTCTGAGCACCTCTTTAATACTATATATACATACTGGTACATTCAGTGGAATGTTTGCAATATCAGAAGCAAACTGGGTATGCCTTCTTAGAACCTCTGGGATGGGGAGGTTGTTTTGTGCTTGGGTTTTTGTATTCTCTATTTTTTTTAACAACCACTAAAAACACCCACAAGCTAGAAACACACTGAAATTTAAGTAACTCATACTTTACATATTAGTTATTGTGTATGCAAACATGAAGTATATTTAACTTTCTCTCAAAAATATTTTGTCAGGTATTCTTTAATAGAAATATTAATGCACACATAGCATGTTTCCAGGGCCTACAAGAGCCAAACTTCAGCCTTCTCTGCTGCCAGCCAGTGAAGGCTGTATAGACAGGACAGCAGGAATGAGGGAAGGTATTCGCTCCTTGGCAGACTAGGAATATCAATTTATGTAATCCAGTAACTTCTTTCACACGGGACAGTATGCATCAACTCTGTTCTTGGAAGTACTCATAACGTTCTCAAGAAAGCAGTCAGCTTTTTGGGAAAGAAATCAAAAAAGTTTAGCTTCAAATTTACAGTGTGCCTGAAACAATGGGGCTTAGACCACCAGGGTAGGCCCTGGTGTCTTGTATTACAAAGTGAGAGAGGCAACTTTGCCATCAGCAGGAAAGAAAATCAAACTAAGCCAAACCAAACAAAAAAAAACCCACCAAGAATAGTCATGTCTTTCAAAAAATAATAACAAATATTTATTCATAATAAGGTATTTTTAATAAATAGTTCAAGGAAAGACAGTAAGAAAAGGAGAAGTCTTTGCACTAAAACATAAAAAGGCTGCAGTCTAGGTCAGGATGAGACTTTATGCTTCAACACTAGGCAATAAGGATTTTTAATCTACTCAGCAGTAATAGCAAGCACTAGAAAATAATTATAAACAAGCAAAACACAAACCAAACAACTTTTTCTATCAATAGGATCTAGGATTCCTGGAAATTAAGGAAGTCTGCAATGGTATGTGGAAATAACCACTTCAAGGATTTCTTTGAACAAAGAACAAGAGATGTTTTCCTTTGTTGAAGACATTTCTTTATTTTCTTGGGAAATGCTATTTATGAGACAATTAAACTATTCCTACTCATAAATGCTACCACATGTCTTTGTTCGCACATTATTAATCATAGATAATATCAAAGTAAGAGTAGATACAGACTACATAGCAATTATTAAATACAAAAGAAATCATAACAGAAATTAACTTCTTTTTGAAAACAAGCCTAGGTAGAAACATACAGAATGCACATAAGCATATTTCAAAAGCTATTGTTATGAACAAAAAACCATTTGGCTTTGTGCCTTTTTACAAAACAATGTATTTATATTACTACTGATGCTAAACAAAGATGAAGTCCAAAAAATTCCATGACTGGTGGTATTCCGCAAAGAGAGCCATCAATCAGCCCAACAGCTTTCCACCTGCAGTCAGCACTGCCACAAGTGTTGACATGTACCAACCAGCGGCACCCAAGCCGTTTCAAGCCACAGGCAGATGGTCTCTGCTGCTGCCCTTTCAAGAAAGGGCAAACAAAGAACACAGAAGGGGATCAGCAGATGACAAGCCAGACAAGAACTAGAAACTCTCAAGCAATTCACCTTTTCCAAGGAGTGCATATTACTGAGGGAGATTGTAAAAAGAATTGCTAGCTTCAGTGCAGCCTACATTAATGTGACACTTGGCATAACGATCCCAGTACTCATCTGGCATTAAAAATGGCCCCAGCTTTAATGTACGGGCACCACTGACACAGTACAAAGACACCAGAGTATACATACCAAACCAAGAGGGTGATTTCCAGCAAATAATAAAGAAACTGTGTGTGTTTAAAGACACAAGAACTATATTTAACCCAGAATGTACAGCTGAGTAAGGGATAAACTAAGAGCTTCAACTACTTTGCTTTCTATTTCAGGTTATATGGCTCTAAACAGTTTAAAGCCATTCCCAGAGATTTGTCTTTTTGTGTAGTAGTTCAATGAGACCTTCCTAATCCTCAGCAAGCCCTTCTCGTGCCCAGAAAGAAACTGACACAGGATTTCTTAATTGTACCTTCGATCTGTTTACAGCTTTTCCATGAAGTCGTTCCATTTTGACACTGGTATTTCACTTGTAGTTACAAATTAATTTTGACTAACAGAAGTCTTGGAAGGGCTGAATCAGTTCCTAAATCAGTGTTAGACAGTGTTAGGAAAGGGCTTCTGATCACAGACATTACCCCTTTTAAATAAATGGGACACTGTTATTGTACATAATACAAGACAAAACACACGTATAATAGAATAGCAAATTATTTTAAGAACCTTCCACATAATTAAGCTGTTAAAAAAACTTCTTTGAAAATTTTCAAGTTTCTTTAAGAGAAATGTAAGGTATTGTTAGATAAAACAACATCAAGAAGTCTAGTTTAGGTTCTGAAAGTCTTTATTACTACAGAACAGTCCTCATATTAGGGATAGCAAGAAAAAACACTAAGGAATGTGGATAAAATGACAGCATAGGTACAATTATACATTCAAATTCACATGACTAGTTAAAGATATTTGCCTTCACATTTTTAAGACAACAGCAGCAAAGTTCTCAAGCAAGCATTACATTAGAATAAAATGTTGTACTTGGCCACTTCTGAAACTTGTTCTGAGGTCTGTACAAGCAACATGACTCCAAACTAAGCTAGTGTTCAGCCAATTAGAAAAAAGGAAAGTGTGACTAAAGATTTGTAGATGTATCAAGAAAGGTATGTGTCTACTCTGAACTACAGTATCAACTGTACTTGACAAGAAAAAAATCCCAAATCCAAACCATTACTAAAAAAAATCCAGTGGATTAAGAGACACACTAATATGTTTCTACCTATAACTTGTTTGAATGTATTTTATTCAAACAACAGTGAAATACTAGAACAACTGTGAAGTAAAAGCTTTTTTTTTTTATTACCACTTACAAAAGCTAATACCGAATATGAAAATATCTGAAGGACCTAGAATATTTTAAATTCTTCTTAAATAAATTTAATAGAAGTTAACTTACACAGCCAGCCCCAGCTATCCAAAATGCATGAAAGCCAATAAACTAATGGATATGTCCTTTTCTTCAGAGCAGCCTGAAGCACATACAACTGTTCTTCCTGGGCTTCAGTCCACGAGGTACTGAATGTTTTGGTCCTGACCCAATAATGCACTTAAATTATTAAATCCTTAAACAACCAGCTCAGACCAGAATTTCTTCATCCACTTCTGTTTTACGCCAGCACATAGTCTAGTCCTAGTTCTGGTACAAGCAAGCAGAAAAGACAAATCATTCTGTTCTCTTCAAGGAGGGACACTGCATGTAACCTCATCTAGTAAAAACACCCCTTATTATAATAGTTTTAACATTGTGAAATATCCATAATGTTGTACAAACACACATTAATTAAACAGAAGCCTCTAGCCTATCCCTTATGGTATAGTGTCTATGAAAACTGTCTTCAACAATAAAATTTTGCAGACACAGATGCAGAAATATTTCTTTTACAATTTGAAGATGACATTCCTAAAGCAGTGTTCTGTAATTTTACACAGACACATCCAAATTCAATATAAGGTGCAATATAAGGCGTCTTAGGTCTTTTCTATCACTTGATGCCTGGAAAAAAATATGGTAGTTCTGAGCTTGCTTTTGCATTTCAGTTTCTTCCTGTACTCTCTGGGCTAACAGGATTTATTTGACATGAGAGTCACAGATGAGAGTGGGATAACAAGGAGAAAACATCAAGAACCAAGGCTATTAATTCTGTCCCAGGAAGAGTGTATTTTAAATACAGCCTATCATATTGCTATTGACAAGCTACCATTTACCAGTGTCTAGCGAATGAATGACAGGAAAAAGATAAAATTCCAGGTACAGGATATACTTGAGTCCTCAATACATTCCCTTCATGCCAAGCAAACACTAGGAGGTTGAAATGTGAGCCTGATCTACTAGAATCAAAACTGCTCAAAGCAAAAGGAAAAAATTATTTATATATGCCTGTAGGTACATAAAAGCTTTTAGATTTTACTGCAGTAAGATTTACTTTTGAACTCCCTCAAGTTTAAACAGTGCTGCTAAAGTAGAAAGGGAAGAAATCACTAAAAATACACCAAAGTCACTTGTTTTTGTGCAGTCGCTTTTTCTACAAATCTTTCCAAATTGCTTAAATTACACATTAACAAGTGTCAAAGCAAGAAATCCAGCTTAAGAAAAAAATCTATATGAAAGAATAAAACAAAAGTTTAAGATGAAAATATGTTTAAGATGAATAGTCAAGGTCTCTCCAATACATGCAAAAAACCATGGAACTCAGCAATGTTTCAATTCTCACTGATCTTCTTTCCCTTCCTCATTTTAGGGCACATTAAAAGCACTGGTTTCACTTTATAGTTATTTGGTAGTCTTCTAACAAAGAAATTACCATGGCAACAGAGTATTCTCAACATTAATTTTTGGTGCTATTTGGCAACACAGAGTTTTAAAATTCAAAACACCTGCAGTTGGATCACAAATTAGCCAGAACTAACAAGAGTACATAATATTTTGAGTGAATAATCTGAGTGAAAAAATGTTTCTGGAACTTCATTTCAAATATTTCTCTCTATTATCTGGAATGCCAGCTTGAAAGAGCTAATGATTTTTAGATTCTTAGGAAAAGCTAGGAATTGCCAAGTTTCCTTTTTCTCTTTTTTTACAAAAAGAATCCTTGTATTACAGTATATATTTGATACATTTCAAAACACGTGGAACTAGGCAGAAAGACTTAATACAGCTTCATACATTTCATTATAAAAACACATATAAGTAGGGTGGCAAAGGCAGCAAGAAACAACACAAACACACCTGTGCGGTGTATCAGTGTTCAGTTCCAGAACAGTTTTATACAAATATATACTGAAAAAAAGAATATATTAAAAAACCAAATCAAGGTGAATTTTTCAGACAGATCAGTTTCTTGAACTGCTTTCCCGTATGGTCACATGAATGTTATCTAGTTGCAGCACAAATGAGCAAGGTAAGAACACACAGAAGACAGAGATATGAACCACAACAAATCAGACTACAATAAATGAGCCATCTCTTCATTTAATATAAAGATCAAATCCCAGCACAGAAAGTGCTAAGGAACACAGTTTTTCAATTACTGTTTGTGCCAATGTGGTGTTAATCAACACCAGTGTCATGTTAATCTTGCCTTTACCATCTGCAGCTACATGAGAACAGGTCTGAATCAAGTGGATTCAATTCTATCCCAATAGAACTATCAGAATGTACAACAATTCTTGAAATATGAGGTAAATTCTTCCGGATTAAACTATTTCACCCTGCAGTCCAAAGCTGACAGAAATGCCACTGCTAGCTAGAGAATCCAGAAAGCAAAATACCTGCAGGTTCCCAGGCCTCTGGATACTCACCCTGTCAGGTTTCCCAAGGGATCTGCTAAAGATGAATGAATAAAAGCACACCATCCACTTGGGCAAATTTCTATCTTCCTCACAGGAAAAGTAATGCACACACTCCTTGAGTTACTGTCAAACTCTTCCTCCACAGACTGTCCATGCTGCTTTCTTTGTATTTTCTCAACTGAAGCACTAAAATATGGGTTTCTTTATTGCATATAGCACTGTATTTCTTCCTGCATGGAGAATAGTTCTCATTTCTAGTGTAATTTCTCCAAGTGGAAACCACAGTGAGTACTCAGAAATGCTAGAAAATATCATTTTCATTTAAAGGTTTAGAAAAGCAATTCCAAGTATCTAAGATAGTTGGGAAAGAGTAAGGCTAGCCTAGAATTACTTGATCATTGCCAAAGACCAAAATTTAATGTATTTCAAAGTCAGTGTCTCAGTGGATGGAGTCAGACATTCTGCAGTACTTCAGAAAGCATTCAAGTCCAAACCAGGATCATGAGATGGCTAGACACGTTTCTAAACCCTAAATATACACCAGTAGTTGTAAACGTCCAGATAACAAAGAACTGTTATAAACTAGCCTCAAAATGCTATATTAGATATATCACTGGATCCACATGGAAGAAACTATACAAGTTTTCCAAAACAGAGGACTACCTGAAGGTAATTTCTAACTCTGTATTTAATTGATCAGCAAGTTGTAAAAACCCCAGATACCACTCTGCTAAAAATATTTCCATGGAATGTTGAAAGAGGATGTGATCAAGGCATTTAGTACAGACTCAATTTAATACATCAACTCAATGGACTTTGATGTCTAGGACTTCTTAAACAGACCAGAGTTCCAGCTAGAAGTCACACGTGAATTTCATACCTCCTTAAACTTTGACTTGACAGAAAGACAGTAACAGCAGAAGCTGCAGTAGTGATATAAGAATTACGAGGGTGAACACACATGTATAAATAGTAAGAGTGTTGAGGGCTTTTACCCCTCTTCAAATGGTGAACCTTTTAAAAGCAACAGGAAAAGAGCACTGATTAAAAGGCAACCTTATGAATCTCTACATAACTTGCATAATCTGAAGCATGATACCACAGCTTGATTACAGTGACTCACAAACAATCTATGTAATTTTTTACATTAATTAAATAGGTCACATATATGATCCAAACCTGTAGAGCTGAACTGCCACCATGGAAAGAAAATTGTGTGAAAATTGGGTAAGAACACTTCACCCTAATAAATATGAAATTCAATCACAGTGATTCCAGTATTAATTTGGAGGTATGTTTGGTGGCGTGACTGTTTTGGCTTGGGATTAAGAGAGGCTAGTATAAATGATAGTATGGCCTCCTAAATCACCACAAAAAAACTTAAAGTCTTGAGTGCTAATATGTTGAAACTTTCCTCACCTATTCTGAAAGTGCAGAATATCAAAACTGTGTATTCTGGAATCATGTTTGTCAGCCTGGTTTCTGGGAAAATTATGTTTGTCAGCATGCTGTTTGTCTGTCAGTACCTATCTCTGGTAACTTTTCGGCTTGTTAAATTGAAATCAAGGTTGACCAATCATCACAGCTCCAACATGTTTTGTGAAAACTGATAGCCATGTAGGAGTTGTGAACTAACATCAGCATGGCTAGCATGGAAGAAATACACAAGCAGAATCCAAGTATTTTTCATTTTGGCTGAGAACAATACATGCATATTCATTCACCAGCATATGTGGCTCTGAACCAACCACAGAACACTCTCTCCTGCCTGCCCAACAGGCAGGAAACATAGGCCATAACTACAATTACTGAGAACACTCCAAAAGCATAACAAATAACCCAAGGATAGCACATTGAAAACTAAAAAGAGACAGAGGAGTAACTGATGATATCTATATGAAGTTTTATGGAATACTGGACTCAAAGCTGTAACACGCCAGGCATCACTGGTTCTCAACTTACACACACAGTACGTTTTATTTTTATCACATTGTTTGTACTGATGATTTAATCTGGTGATTGAAGCTTTAAGGGAGATTAGAACACATACAACTTGCTGAATGGGACAGAAGGACAGTTTCTTCTGTGCAAAACACTTAATGAAAAAAAGACACTTTTCTAGTTACTTCAGTTGTCCTCAGCTCGGACTAGTCTCACAAACCGAGGCCAGGAAAAGAATGGGAAGCCTATGCAATGTTACAGAATCGCAGTGTTTGACAAATACTTATATCTTAATATTACCAGGAAAATGCATAATTATTATGATGTGTCATTCAACACAAATACTCATTTTGTAGCAAGATTCACCAGTTTCAAAATTTATATTTCAATGTCACTATATAGTTATTACTATGCAAGCATAAAGGAATAATTAAGGAAAAATGGTTTCAAGTTCATTAAATGAAACAAAACAGCACCAGAAGAGGAGTGATGAAGTTGGAGAAATACCTACTAAAGTATTTTCCATTTCTCCCTAAATCTGAATGATAAAAAAACTAGGTAAATACCACAATTTTTAGATTGACCATAAATATACATTTAGCCTGCATTATGAAATCTTACTACTATGAGAAAAATTACCTTTTTTTTTATATTTAAACTAATTTTTCTTCAAACTCCTCCTAGTTTGCCCTCTGTCAACACAAGTAAGAAGAGGCCTAAGTAGTGGAAAAAGGCTGGAAGACTGTTTAGGTATGTGAAAATTCTCATTAAATGGGAGAATGATCAACTACTAACAAAAGGAACAGCAATCAACTTCGGCTACTCATGTAAAAGTCAGTGTTCTGGATAGAAGCAAACCATGCCTCAAGTTACATCTTGCAACAGTTACAGCACCTAATTTTCACAATATGAGCAAGAATCACCAGTATTGATACATTTTGGAGGGATAAGCAGCTCTCCCTATTACACGCTACTCACAACCTGAAGAAATTTCAGTCGTTCAAGTATAAATAAAAATAAAAGTTTCTCCTCTTGAAGCTGTGTTGTGGATGCAGGCAAACCCAGTGGGAAGAAGTGATGATGTCTGACTCAGTTCAGAAGGCTGAATTATTTCTTTATTATAATTATGATAAAATAGATTAATATACTATATAAAAGGAAGATACTAAAAACTACATACTACTTTCTCCTACTCTAACACTAATCTAACTCGTGACCCTGCTTGCGAGAGTCCAGACACAGGTGGATTGGATTGGCCATCAGGCTCAAACAATCCTCACCAGAATCCAATCAAGCACTCACTCCAGGTAAACAATTCTCCAAACACATTCGACTTAGGAAAAACAAGGAGCAGAAATAGAAATTGTTTTCTCTTCCATTTCTCTCTGTGCGCCTCTAGGAAAAATCTGAAGAGTAAGAGAAATGTGCTTGCTACAAAGCTGTAACTTTCAAGAGCGAGATTTCTTGTCTAATGTTCTGATATGACATATATAACGTTTAGAAAGACAAAGAAAAAATCTATAAAAGTAGCATCACAAGACCATAACAAAATATTGACACAGGAAGCAAGCAGAGTGGAATGTCATGGAATGACACAGCATAATAGGAAAAGCACAGAATGATGTTAAGTAAAAAACACTGATCACATAAAAATTAGTGAGTTGAGTTCCAGGAAGAAAAAAAAATTTAAAAAATCATAACCACTTTCTTCTTATGCCTGGGAAAAAAAAGCTATTGAGAAATAAATAAGAAGCATTTAGTATCCACATTTTTGAAGAAACAATCCTTTGTTAAAAAAAGAAAAGAGAAGAAGAAAACAGGGAAAACAGAAAAGATGTGTTTGTGGTTTATGACTTTCAAAGTTTTTGGTACATGTGCCTTTCTTCTTAAAAACAAGGTCTGTCTTGTTAAAAAAATTCTACCAACCCCAAATTTCTTTGAAGAAGCATGAAACTCCTTTTACTAATAGACTATCAAGTCTAACTATTAATACTTTTCATCTGCCTTATGGCAACCCTAGCAGAGACACCTGACATGCATATAAAAAGTAAATATCAAAATGCATCCAGTGAGTACAAGTAAGTACAACCACCTCTGTCCAGACCTAGAGTATGCCAGTGACCAGCAAAAGCCATGGCCTCAGGAAACATACTGTGATAAAAACCTCATATAAGGGAAATCCAAATTGCATCACAGATCTTTCTGACTTACACTTCCATACAGGATGAATAATCAGCCAAAGACTATGAACATCACCAGAACATGAGGTAAACTTCCACTGGCTTCAAACATACAGCAATATTACAGGCCCGACAAACTGAAATACTATTCTGCTTCTCACAGAAAAATTGCTCATCCCTTAAGATGCTGTCTGCTATTATATCTCTATAACTTATATTTTTTGTGGGAACTTTCTCTCAGTCAGTAGTTATAGATTTATTAAAAAAAATGAAGTGGTACTACCATATAAGCTACTCTTCAGTCTTTTTGGAAGGATGGTAAGAATTCTTGCAGGTGGGAATGGAGAATTACCTTGCTACACCAGTTAGTGTTCCTCATTCCTTCAAATAAGTTTAAAAAAATCAATTTAATTATAAACATTTTTCATAAACACAAACAAATGGGAAACTCAGTGTTTAAAAAACCCCCAAAAAATCCAATAATCTGCATTCTTCCTAGAAGTTTCTTCATGACATCAATAGAAACTAGGGAAAAGGACAAGTATGAAAAGTAGAAGGAATAAAGCGCTTAAAATATCCCTGCCACATGTCTGACATCTATTCATTAATTTAAACACCTTTCTACAAGTTGGTCTCCATCAGTTGCCAAGCTGCCAAATCTACAACAGATTTGTACACTATTCCAGTACTACTCATGAACAACTTGGAGCAACACTAAAGGTTCTTGTAAAATCATCTTTGCTGTGATACAACAAGTACTCTCACCTGTTTGCCCAATAATATGTTCATTGTCCAACCATTGACAACTTTTCTTCCACACCACCTGCTCATTCTGTTGGAAGATTTCCTTCTTCTGAAGCTTGCTACCTTCTTCTTCAATCTCTAGGTGTTTCTTACCAAGCTGTTTTCCCCTTTCCCGTCCTTATAAGCTCTCCTCATTCCGCAACCCATTTCTTCTTGTTCAACACACCCCATCACCCACCCATAATTTTTGTCTTTTCTAATACGTAAATGCTTTCAAGACCACCCCTCCCTCCCTCTGCATGAGCAAACCATCACCTTAACTGCCCTTCTGTTTTATATTGTTTGGAATTCCTATCTTATCCATGTACGGTATGCTCCCCTGTGCTATTCATAACCTCTGCAGCATTTCCCCAGTGAGACGTGCCTCTGGATGAAATCCACCATTTATTCCTTTAAACTAGTGGCTATTCAGAACAGTTCTTATCAGCCTCTCATGCAAACAGCTTTTATCTGCTCCCCTCTTGCTACATTAACATACTTGTACATGGCCTTATGTTTTCTCATATGTGTCCTCATTAAACAGCAAAGAGGATTCACAGAATCATTTACTTTGAAAAACACCTTTAACATGATAAAGCCTAACCATAGACCAAACACTGCCAAGCCAACCAATGAACCATGTCCCTAAGTGCCACATCTACACACCTTTAAATTCTTCCAAGAATGATGACTCATTTAATGATCAGCTGTTACCTTGGGCATCCTGTTGCAGCACTTGACAACCCTTTAGATGAATCTTCCCTAACAGCCAATCTGGCACAACTTGATGTCACTTCCTCTTGTCCTGTTACTTGGGAAAAGAGACCAATCCCCACCTTACCACAACCTCCTTTTAGGTAGTTGTACAGAGCAATCCACCTCAGCTTCTTTTTCTATGAACAGTTTCATTTGCCATTAAATGCCATATGAATAAACAGGTACAACTGTGATCCTTCTTGGCAAAGGAAATAACATAATGGTATTTTTTAATACAACATCAGTACAAGAATTTTAAATCAGTTTACTTTATATGACTTGAAAGACATTCAAAAGAGTCACTGAATTTAGTAGCTGGCCATTTCTCCATTAATTGCTCTTTAATACTGCAGCACAAGACAAACTGAAAAGAATTTTATCATTGCACACCAATGAGGAATTGAAATGAATTCAAAACGGACTACTATTCACTTCTAGGAACATCTTCTCCCCCAAGCCCCCAAATTCTATTATGAAAAATTCTACCACTACATCTTCCCTTCAACACCCATTTCAGCCTTGCTCCCTTTTTCATTTAGCATCAAGTTCCAGACCCAGCAATGTAAAGGCTGCTGAAAGACAGTAAGTCTTACTGCTGTCTGCAAGGACAGCAGTAAGCAATTATGCCCATTTACTGTAACAGAACTATTTTTAAATTGTGTTTTACTTAGGCATATATAGCCATAAATTACATTTAATAAAAAAAAAAAAACCTACACTATGTACTGCAAGTACCTCACAGTTCCTTTAAAGCAAAAGTTTCCCATGACCGTTTGCATGTTTTTTTCATTATTGTACACTACCACACCAAGGAATCACAGATGTTTTTGTTTTATGAGAGCATCTTACTAGGCTACGTGGCCTAGCACACACACTTTATATAAACCACTTGAACTAAGAAAAAGTTTTCATTCCTGTCCTCAAATACGGGAGTCCAATAACGGCTGTATACAATGCTGTCAGAAGTAAAAAAACTGCCCTGTTAGCCATGGTTAATTGCTTCGGTAATCTGCTGAAAAAAATCTGTGTGAAGAGCAAGCAGATCAGAATTTCCTGCTAATATTAGTAAAACTGATGATGTGGCAACTCTAGAAACTTTAGAAACAGCTGCTGGAAAAGTTTCTAGTGGGGGGAAAAAAGCCACAATTCCTCAGAATTTTATCTAACAGAGTATAAGTTTGGAAATTTCATAAGCTTTCAAAAGACTTTCCTTAGGACATTTACATGGTCTGTAAAAAGAATGTCAGCAATTTAACACTTGAACTGTTTTAAGCAGAAATCAAGTCCTATGTAGCACAACTTTTTCTTCCTTCAAGAAACTGTTGTGCCTACAATTACTTATTCGTAACACAACTAATGCAAGAATTTTTACATGCATTTCCATAGAGCTAAAATGACTGCTGCCAAGTATTCCAGAGTTTAAAAAGAAAGCCATGTTTGCTTTCCAACTTTGCATAGACTTGTAATAAACAGAAAAAACAGAGAGATTTGCCAGTATACTAAGAAATGAACTGATGGAAAAGATTAGCTATTTAGTTTTGAATCGTGCAGAGATTTTTCTTTTCTCAGTTCTCATAACTTGTTTATATGCCTTTCCAAAACTTTAGACTGACTTTAGTGACATTTAAGAGAATGCAGAACAAGCTTCAAGGAAGTATTTAAGACCATGTGCAAGCCAGGGACACACAGATCTTGGCAGTGCCAATAGTTAGCCACAGCTTCAATTTGACCACAAAGCATCCAAGACACACATACTTTCAAAAGTACCCAAGTTCTAGCCACTCTACCTAAAGAGTAATTTTGAAGTGGTCACACAAGAACTTCAAGCCAGCTTAAGCTGACCAAAAGGCAGAGACTCTGTGATACATCTGAACCATACTGGCATATAGCTCAGGAGAATACAAGAACTGGTGTTCACCATCTGAGGAAAAGTCTAGATGCTGGGGCACTTAACAGAACTGAAAAATCTCGTATAGGAGTCTAGGGTCTTCTTCCACTTCAAGAAAATGGCTTGGCCAACATACTGTATAGGTGCTGGATTTAATACAGCTCATAAACCACAGAGAAAATAGCAAGAGAACTTGTCTATAGACCAGCAAGAAGAATTTTCTCAGGAGTAAATAGTTCCGAGTTACAGTTTTTCCTTTCAGGGAGCTCATGCGTTTTATGCTAATTGTTGGATAAGCAGCCCTTGGAGCACTGTCAAGGACTTTTCCTACGGAAATGCTCCCACTGGTGAAACACATGACCAGGCTCCCCTCACTCCATAAAATCACCTTCTTTGCCAGACAGTAGCCCAGCAAAAGTATTTGTTAATATTTGTGATTGGTGCACTCTGCTGGTCATTAAGATTCACATGAATCAACTCGCCTCAGACTGAGGGAACCTATACATGAGCTTTCTCAAATACTAGAATAACAGCTAAGCCATTAAACTATACATTTTCCACCCTCAGACAGCTTCATGCCTTAAAGGAAAAGACTGTATTTTTAATTATGAGCAGTTAATAAATCTCACAGCTCAGTCCAATACCAGGTAACTGGTCGGATGCCTCACCTCAGGTCTCACTTCCCCTTTACATACAGAGACCAGATGCAAATACAAAATTGCCCGAAGGGATTCCTCAATTACCACATAGCATAGGGGCTAGCACAAAAATAGATCTTTGGGGGGGTAGCTATTTTATTTCAGTGAGACGCTGGATCACGGCACTGGACCGGCTGCCCAGTGTTTCAAACTGTCGTAAACACAGTAATGTCTAGAGCACTCTGTCAGCGTTATTTTGAACGTTTTCATGTAGAGATCTTTTTCATCACTTAGGAACATGCTTAGGAATAAACTTTAAAATATCACAACGTACCTGAGGTAATAGAAGCCATTTGGATCCTTGGATCTAATATATGAAAAACCTCAAAGCTTACATCAATTTGCCCACGATAGCAAAAGGCATTTTAAAAGAAAGCCCATTGAAGCATCGCACTTCAACAAGTTCCCAAGAGTAACAAGTGTTAATTTCTTAATTACTGTTTGAAATACAAATCAAATAATATCTTTTCCTCTACTTTTTACCAGACTGCAACTTGTTTTGCAACAGATAAGAGATTTTTTTTCCCCGTAGTCACATTTCCCAGAAAATAAATACAAACTTAGTGACATACAAGAGACATTATGACCAGGTTCAAGTAAGTATTTAAGAACATGAATTGTCAGGTATAAACACACCTTGGCAGCACCAGTAACAACCACAGCTTCAATGCTGACCACAGAGCATCCTAGGCACCTGTAATCTTAAGATTCTTCCTTAAATTGATTTTTAACTAGTCTCTCATAAACTCATCATTTAAAGCTATCACGATTAGACAAATATAAGGGCTGCTTTGACTTCCGCTTTGAACTCTCTAATTCTCCTGTCTTTACTGCGTCAACCACCACTTAACTTCTGTAACAAAACACCTACCAGACAACATAACACCACGTTACATAACAGCCTACTGTAGGTTTTTCTGGTCCAATACCCTCTCTAAATTCTACTTTTATTTCACAGAAAGCCATTGCTTACAGAGAAACACATAAGTGAGATGAACTACAGCACAGCTGTATCGGCCAACCAAACAGCTCACTCGCTGTGGTAAGACAGTCCATCTCTCTACCTCAGCGCCCATCCCATTCATCTCAGGTCCCACACTGCTGCTGTTCCCACTTGCTAAGACCCTGATATCATCAATCTGTAGCAGAAAACTACTCTAGCAACAAACTTCTTATGATCACAGTAGCAGGAGGCAAGACTACGTGGCAAGAATGGGTGAGTGAGAAGCCCCAGATTCAGAAGCAGCAAGTCCAGATGCTTGTGAAACCACAGCTGAAGAATCACACTCCATCGGGGCACATCACATTTGTCTAAACTGCAAAGCAATTCTGCATAAAATGCCTTATATGAAGGTGCTTCAATGTTTAAAACTCTTGATTTCTACAGAATAAAATGTCAGTAAAAAAACAGACCATGAATAAACAAGATTTTGAATTATATATCTTATTTATCATCCTAAATCAACAAAAACCAGAGAGGTGTATCATATCTGAGTGACAAACTAGTCATAGATAATGCTGAGGAAGGCTGAAAATATAGAAGATCTTGGGTAACTGCAAATAAATACTCACTTTGTACAGAATGCTTCTTGCAAAAATGGCAACCATCCAAAGACTAAAAAATTTTAATTTCACTATCAATTCAAAAATATTTATACAAGCATGCTAGATGTGCTGTATAAAAACAAGAAATATATAATACAGTAAGGACTAGCATGGGTAAATACTCAGACCTTTCATATTTACTGAAAAAAATCATGATGCAGTTCTTGGTTATAGAAATCAATTCAGCTTCAGAAAGAATGAATGACCCTCTCAAATTTCACCCTCCCTAGTCTTTCCTGATATTCTATTCAGACCACATTCTCTTTCCTGCTATTTTTACAGAAACTTTGGTGACCAAAAATTATTTACTTATTACAGGATGCAGTCAAATTGTCTTCAATTTGTGAATGAAGACATATATAAATCAAATTTCAATACCTGTTTCCTTTTTGTTTTTTGTCTTAGTTGTGTCTGAACACCTAAGGACAAACACAACATCTATCTACCCATGCTACTCCAACACAATTCAGTCTTTATATAAGTATCTCCAAATATACATTTACGTCTGTTTGTACTGTGATAAAAGATTAAATAATTACAGATATAGTTCTGTACAATTATTAAACTACAGCTGAAATTCAAGGCTGCAGTTTCAGACTTCCAGAGACTGTATGTCAGTCTTTTTCCCCTACGTTAAGGTTACTCCCCATGGCTTTTTGTCTGATTTTTTTTTCATCATCAGCCATGCTACTCATACTTGACTTTGCAACACACCAATCTAAATTCTTAATTCAGATGTCCATTCTGCTTTCTAAATGTGCCATTACCTAAACTGCTGCCAAGCTAAATCTGAGGCCAGGATGTCAGCCCTAAACCTAAAGAGTAGAAGAGCTGAGTGTTGCCATCACAGTATCACAACACAAAGTGCTGGGACCCAAAACAACATAAATGGAATTTATCACCTTGAGCTTCATTACTAAGCTCCGTACATAACAATTTTAATTCTGAACTTTGCTTGGCAGGCTGAAAAATGTGTGCACACACATCATTCTCAAGATATGGTTTTGTCTTGATCCTACCTTTTAGTAAAGAAAAAGAACAATTCTATTGTAGATGACAAGCATTATGCAGACATCAGCTTTTATTATCTAAAATCTATAGTTCTGTAAATACAGAGAAAAATTATTTTGTCTGCATGCAATCAATTATTACAAATTTAAGAAAAAAATTCACCTGATAGCAGAGTTTTGATATCCAATCAAGTATGGAAAATTTGATTTGCATGTCCCAGAGACCAAAATGACACTCAGCTCTAAGAATTTGCTTTATATAATATGATGCCTTACTAATATTCAACTTTAGCTATTACAGCACTCATGGAGGTACATATTATAACATTTATTTTTAAAATACTGTATACACACTTCATTTGCATTAGCTTCATGAGCCTTCTGCAGCACAGCTCCTTGAGGGAGCTGCAAAGAGAATATCATTAAAAAAAAAAAAAGAGGGTAGAAAGAACTAAATTTATTGCAGTAATTCAATACTGATAGCAGATTAGGACTGTAAAGGCAGAAAACATAATTTAAGGAGCATAGATTATTAAAAAAAACCTAGAAATCTGTAGGGCTCATATTCAACAGCTTCTGTTTCATACTATTGTGTACTGATCAACAAGGAGAATTTTCACATTAAACATGAGCTATCTCCCTTTAAACTTGTCCTTATACATGGTAGTTGATGATTATGTGCTGCCATCTAGCAAATGTTTCCAGAAAAGTTTAACTTTGGAAGCTATTCTGTGGCAAGACACCTGAAATTTCTCAGAAAGCTTTTTAAATAGGCAACACATTCAAGACAGCAACAGGTTTTAAAATGATTCCTTCAGCCTGCATGCTTGTAAGAGTAACCACAACTGGAGAATACAATTAGGCTTAATACAGACAAACCCTTCAAAAGTAAGACTATATGCAGTGAATATGGAATTGCAAAACTGAAATTTTCAATCTGCAACTTATGCTTTCCTTTGTTTCAGTGAACTGAATGAGCAGAAGAAGGTAAGAAATACTGCATTTTCTTCTTTCCCAAAAACTCTAGTCTTCACTGTTTCACTTTATTCCATCATCCTTTACATCCACCCTCCCTGCTTCCCCCACTCAATTCTTCCTTGGGCAGTAATCAAAAAGCAGCAATCCTATACAGTAATATGATGCCCACATTACAAAAAACTTGTGTTTCTTAACCCTTTTCAGTCTCAATTTTTCAGTCATGCAGTCACACTGAAACTGTACAATGCTATTTACCAGCAGCAAGATGGCTTCGTAAAATTACTGGACCTTGGTGACTGTGGGTCCTGCCAAAACCTTACTTTGTTTGGTTTTCTCTAATTGAATATATACCTAGATAATAGCAAAGGAAACATTTTTACACTTTCGGCACAAGTTCTATTTCTTAATATGGAAATGACATTTTGAAGCCCTTACACTGCTACAAACAACTATTCATGAAAAGAAAGTTAATGAAACGTCTAAACTAATTATTTGTGAATATAACTGGTTTCTTATAATTTTCTGTCTTATTTCACCTCATCACAATAACTGCAATTTTCTCTTTTCACCCTGGGTACTTAACACTGTACAGCTACCTTAAATCTCTCATTCACCCAGTCACCTAAACAGTACGACATTTTCATTTGTTGCTCCCCATAGAGCAGAACAGTTGGGAGGCTATTGGTCCATGGAGGTATTAGTCTTTAAACAAATTATAATTTAAAAAGCCCAAAGCCCAACAACTTTTGAGGTGTCCATTCCTTTCCAATTTCTCTCAAATTAGCCAATGAGTTCAGAAGCTCTCAGAAAGGGCATAGGTGTCATAGTCCACTATTTGTCTCACTTCCCCAGGGCATTTTCTTAATCATCATCATTAAATCATCATACAGGTCTTTTAGTTTCAAAGCACACATACACAGGTCTTTAGTTTCAAAGCACACATACACCTCATGTAGAAGACACTGATGAAGAAGTAAGCTTTTTGACACTCATAACTATTTGTTAGCTACTAATATGAAACATAAACCAGTAAGTAATTAAAATAAAGGTCAATTAACATTAGGATAAGTGCCAGTTTATATCACTGAGAAATACTGGTCTTAAGAATATCTGTTCTTCCTGTAAACAAAATGTGAATTGGTAAAAAAAAATTTTGAAATCCATAATCCTAGAATTCTTTAAGATCCCACCATTTAGCAGGACCTGGTATTTTACGTTAATTAAAACCAGAAGTCTTTCTTTGCTAGAATTAAAACCTGAAATATATAATATCACAAAATTTCATAGAATGATTTGAGTTGAAAGGGACCTTAAGAACCACCTGGTTCCAACCTTGCTGCAAAGGGAAGTCATCTCCCACTGGACCAGGTGGCTCGGAGTGCATTCCCCTCCAGAGACAGGGCATCCACATATGCCAGCCCAACACACCCTAGGGCCTCACCACCCTCAAAGCATAGAATCTCCTTCAAATATCTAATCTAAATCTACTCTCTTGCAATTTAAAGCCACTCCCTCTTATACTATCTCTACATGCCTTTGAGAAAAGTCTCTCTCCAGATTTCTTGTAGACTCCCTTCAGATACTGGACTCCTGTAAATCCAGCAAAGACAAACAAGTTTATCAGCTATATAAGGGTGATAAAGTTGTCTCTGCAACAAATACCATCATACCTACTGTATATGGCCTAATGGGAAAAAACCCATATGATCCCTAGTATTGTCTTGATTGTGAAAAGCTGAAGGTGCACAGAATAGAGCTGCTCTGTAATTTGCTTTCCCTTAGCAAACTGGAAAAATACACAAGAAATATTATTTAATAGACTGCATTTTCAAAAGTTATTCCTTTAAACATGGTCCTAATAAAATTCCTCCATTTCATCTCTTATTAGAAGATGATATGCTTTTTATTCTTAAAATGTATTCTTGCAAGGGCATCTCTGTAACAAATACACAGGTACCTGTTAAAGAGATATGAAATATCCAGGTATTGGTAAATAATTTATTTTACATTTTATAACTAAACACCACAGTAATTAATATAGCTCTGACACTTAAAAAAGGACATATGCATATAAATGGAAACCATTTTTTAATCGACTCGCACTAGGTCTCATCCTACTCTAAACCAGACTAACCTTCTATCTCTCTTGAAGAGATGGCATCCAGGATTTCAGTCTCTGTCCTACCTTATATCTCAGGTGGACCTATTATTACAGAATGTCTACTTTCTGTAGAAACTGGTAAAAATCTACCTCTTCAAGAAGTTTCAGTTTCCTCTTAGGAGAAAGTTATGTGTGAAGTGTAAGATGAAATTACATTCCCAGTGTCCTTACTGATGTTTTGTGCAGAAACTTACTGTACTCTTTTTCTGAAGAACTCTCCAGTCAATGAATGCTTCTGTTTTCAACCATTGTTGTATTAGCATTTTTGTGGTGAAAGACTACAAAACATCACCCAAACATGAGTCAATCACAAGAAATCCACACTATCACAACGAATGAAATATTCTCTTCTTTCCTTGGTGATTTACAGGTATGTTTTAATATCAAATCACTCATTTCTGACCTTAAACTTGTTAACAGCAAGAATGAAAAACTAGTAAGTAAATACCTTGATTTTATGTACTATCATTTTTCCTGAGGAAGAGGCTACACTTCACTAAATTATTGAACTCTGCTTACAAATTAGCCCCTCTCAAGTAACCATATGCCTAAAAGTAATTTTTGTTCTGCTGATAACTGTAATCAAGCTGTTAGTTATGTAGGAATTCTGGAAGTGCAAAGTGCTAAGTTTAGATGCTCATAACACACATGTTCAGCAGAACTGCCAGCTATTCCAAACTGTTGGTGCAACACCTAAAATGAGGTTACTTTAGTTGTGTCAGGCTTACTGTGCACAATGATTTGCAAGTATGTAACCAAAACCCATCACAAATGAAACACACACAACGGAATTCACACCATAAAAAATAAAAAATACACTGAAATAAACACGAAACACCAAACTTCTTACGTAACAGGAAGAATTAGCCATAACCTATTAATTTTTCATTTTCAGTCCCTCCATGTCCAAGAAAACAAAGCAATGTCTTTACCATCCAGGAGACAGGCAGCTGGGGCTTTGGTGGGTCCGCTAGATCACCTGCAAAACTCCAGTGTGAACACAAACAGAGCAAGACAGGCGCGATGGAACGACACTCAGGACGTCGCACCGAGGCACCCCCACACAAGCAGCTTCACTTCATCCGACGGATGTTTGTTTTGAGCACAGGTGAGCTCCAGCACCATGGGACGCGCCTTCCCACGCCGGGAGACGGCGGCCGTCCCCTGCGGCCTTTCATGCGGCTCCAGCAGCCACGCCGGCTGCGGGAAGGGTCGGCCCCGAGCCGGCTCGCTCGCAGGGCGATCGCCGCCGCTGAGCGTCGCCCTGGCCCTGCCGCAGCCCAAGCTCCCCCCGGCCCCACCGGCGCCCGAGGCCGCGGGTGTCTCACCTCGTTGTTGAGGTTCAGCACGGGAGCCATGGCCCCGCCGAGCCGCCCCACGCCGCCGCGCGAACCGAAACCGCGCGCAGGCGCGCAGGCCGAGCCCGCCCCGGAGCCCTCCTTCGAGGCGGGCTTCAGGAGCTGCGATTGGGGCTCCGTCCCGGTGCCCGCCCTCGTTCAAAGCGGGGTTAAAGAGCTGCGATTGGGGCTCCTTCCCGGTGCCCGCCCTCGTTCAAAGCGGGGTTAAAGAGCTGCGATTGGGGCTCCTTCCCGGTGCCCGCCCTCGTTCAAAGCGGGTTAAAGAGCTGCGATTGGGGCTCCTTCCCGGTGCCCGCCCTCGTTCAAAGCGGGGTTAAAGAGCTGCGATTGGGGCTCCTTCCCGGTGCCCGCCCTCGTTCAAACTGTGGTTGAAGTGCTTCCACTGGGGCTTTTTCCCGGTGCCCCCCGTCGTCAAACTGGGGTTAAAGAGTTTTGATTGGGGAGAGCTGCGATTGGGGCTTTTTCCCGGTGTTATAAATGAAAATTTGTCCAGCCAAATTAAAAATTAAAAACATAAAATATTTATTTTACAATCAAATTCTATCTAGCCAGCCACAAGGAAAGAACAGAGCCGAGCCCGGGGTCGGCTCTGGGTGTGCAACAACGAGGTCAGCCTCAGCAGAGGTTTCCTCTATGCCCACACCCCTCCATCCTGGCACAAGCGGTTTTTATAGGGAAAATTCCCCCTGAGGCCAAGATTTCGGCAGTCAGTCTTTTCTTCCATTCAGAGTCCATAGGTTAATAAGATTTTCTTTCTTGGTGATGAGAAAGAAAATTCAGTGTCCGGAGTTGTTGAATCCCCTGATGACATTTACGGGAAGGCTGCATTCACATGTATCTGCCCGAGGATTTCCATGATACCATCTCGGGTTGTTTACCCGGTGATCAGCCCCGTATCTCTCCAGACATGGCCCATCTTCTGGCCGGGTTCTAATATACATCAGGTCTCGCCTGCGAGGGTGGGAGGGGCTTCTAATACAAACGAGCATAATCTAACAAGTATCCAATATTACATATTTCATACAAGGAACGGCGCGAATTATGTTTACTACACATAACACCGGCGCCCGCCCTGGTTCAAGCTGTGGTTGAAGAGCTTCCGCTGGGGCTTTTTCCCGGTGCCCGGTGCTGAGCGGCGTGGGCAGCGGGCGGAGCCGCGCCCGGGCTGCCGCGGTTCCTGAAGGTGAAACCTGGCTGCGCTGTGGGCGGCGTGGCCGGCCGGCTAAATCCGGGATGCGGATGTAGGCTTGCAAATCCTTAAGCTGAAGTACCCTCTGCCCCCACGACTAGTTCATAATAGAAATATTTTGGGGATTTTGCTTTTCCCGCCTTGTTGCTACTGAGTGGAACGTGTTGCAGGAGTAAACTGTGACCGCTGCCGTAGCTCTAGACTTTGCTCCATCTTCACCATGACAAAACAACCTCCATTTTCAAAATGCTTTACAATTTTCAGATTGAGTTTTCCATTTGTGCAGAAGGAAGATTTAGGGCCGTGTAGAAACTACGCGTCCTGAAGCTTTGGTTGTCTGAATTTTTAGGTGCATAATTAATTTTAAATAGCCGTGGTGAAGTGTGGCTGAGCACGTGTTTTGGACTGAGTGATGCCTCAGTCTCAAAATTTTGGCAAAGTTTCATCAGATTTGTCCTCATCATTGCCAGTTTCTTGTGCTAGAAGGATTTGTTGATTTACATTGCTACAAATATGCTTCTATTGAAACTTTTGCAAAACCCGTGCTTAAATGTAAGCAAAGCTTAGTACATGTAGAGAATGAAGCAATTTTTGTGGTGTTTTTTTTTTTTTTTTTTTTTTTTTTTTACATTCCTGTTTATCTGCTGCAGTATTCAAAGGAACAGAGGTAATAAAAAAACCAAAACCAACCCTCCCTCCCCCCCCCAAAAAAAAACAAAACAAACTAAAAACCCCCAAAAAAGTTTCAGGAAATTTACCAGCAATTTGCTGGCCCCTGGATGGCACTGTTGCTCCTAGAATTCTGCTTTGAAGTCTGAATATTTAGACAAATACAGCTGTTGTCAGCTGTCTCTGTAATACATTTTATCTGTAGGACCTAGCCTTTGGATCTTGTTATATTTTAATGTTTGCTTTCTAAATGGTATTTAGACATCTCATGTGAGTGAACTGCAACAAAATCACCCTTGACTGTGCTTTTTATTAAGCCTTACATGCAAGTGAGGTTAGCCCAAGCTAGTCCTTTCAAAGCATTACTTTTAAGTTCTGTTTAGGATGTTTCTGAAGGCGATGCAATCTAGGTGTCATCTGGATCAGTAAATATCTGAAAATACTTTGAACTCATCCCTTCATCTTGTAGTAAAGGAATTCTATTCCAACAGGAGCTGAATTTCATTTAAAGCATGTTTGCTGAGAATACTTGAGTTTCACTGCAGATGAGGGGTGTCTACCACAGCTGGTGTTTCATAAAAGTTCTGACTTGGAGAGTTATATCCAGTACCATCATCAAGTAAACTTTCCTTTGTAGTACCACCAATGTCAGGCAGCTACAGTGATCTATGCAAGAAGGAGCTGAATTTGACGATATCTGAGTATAGATTAGTATGGGATGTGATATACACAATGCTGTCAATATATGTTTCAGAATTACTGGATAAAATCTCACAGCTAGGTTCTCTTTGTTTGCAATGAATGTAAAATTGGATGCAAAAAAATCCAGAAGTAAAGGTCTTCCAAGGAAAATAAAGAGCTCCTTCCTTTTGTCTTGATACTTCATGCAAAACTAATCCCTGCATATGCCAGTCTTAGGTTCCATTGTGCATCTTAGCAAAGATAAAGACAAAACCAGGAGCAAGAAGCCAGCTGCGGTTCTCCAACCAGTGCCAGCCTGGCCTCATATCAGTGAGAGTTGTTCCATCTGTGTAGCCTATGGGGTCATAACTTCAATTTTCCTTTCCTTTTCCTCTGAATACTGAAATAACTTGCTTTGAAATTTTCTTGTAGGGCCTGATCACATACTTCTGGCCCCGATGACATACTTCTGTGCCTTCTTCATCCCACAGTTTGGTTTTCTTCTCATTTAGTTAGTTGTTGCTGAAAATAAGTGCTTTATTTCTTTCTTCCTTTTTAAACCTCAGTGGTTGTCCAGAGCTAAGAATCTTTGTGCCTCATAGCTTCCTTGTCAGCCCTTTGTCATACTATTTATTGAATTAAATGCATTTGAAGTCCATATTTTCTTGACAGCTTGTCACAGTCAGGATGCTTTGAGGCATTGCCCCATATAACACTTTTGTACTTTGATGCTTTGTTCTGAGATTTCTTCCTGTGGTGTCAGTATTTCACTCCAGTATTTTGGCATGTATTCTCAGTGTTGGAATGCATTTGTCTGAACCATTTTCTCTCCCTTGTGAACAACTGTCTGTGTTTGCACGTTGCCGGCAGCATATATTTATGGGCTATGAAAATGGTGAAGGGCCTTGAGAGGAAGCCATACATGGAGCAGCTGAGGTCACTCGGTCTATTCAACCTGGAGAGGAGGAGACTGAGGGGAGACCTCACTGCAGTCACAACTCCCTCATGAGGGAAAGCCGAGGGGCAGGCATTGATCTCTGTGGTGACAGTGACAGGAGCCAAGGGAATGTCCTGAAGTTGAGTCAGGGGAGGTTTAGGCTGGACATTAGAAAAGGGTTTTTCGCCCAGAGCCTGAACAGGCTCCACAGGAAAGTGGTCACAGCACCAAGCCCGACAGAGATCAGTAAGTGTTTGGACAACACTCTAAAGTATGTGAGGTGATTCTTGGGGTGTCCTGTGCAAGGCCAGGAGTTGGACTTGAGTGATCCTGATGGGTCCCTTCCAGCTCAGGGTATTCTACAATTCTATGCTTCTATTTGTAGGACATAAGATGTAGCAGAACAATACAGGGAAGTTGAAATGGAAAACTATTTAAAGAAAGAGAGGGTTACAGCCGGGTCCTATTCCTTTCCCTTTATCTCCAGGTCCATGTGATGTGGTAGCAGCTGTGTAGACCATCTTGTATCTACAACTGGCCTTGATCCCAGAAGGCAGGCATAAAAGTAATATTTTTGGAATACTTACTGAAATATGTAATTATTGCAGACACTAGCATTTGTATGTTCAGTACAGATGTAATGAAATATGTATGAAGTTTGTTTTGTGTTGAAAATGACAATAAGTAAATTTTAGATATTTCAATTAATCTTTTATGATTTGTGAATCAAATTTAAACTTTAAGAAGTTTCATAGGAAGAAGTGCCAGAAATGTTAACTAGGGACTGAGGACAACAAAACCAGAAGGTTTTCTGCAACTTGGTGTTTTCTATAGCTCATGCTTCGACTTTTGCCAGAAGAGTTTCTTTTAACTGATACCAAGACATCTGTTCTTGCTCCCTTTCTTTTTGTCATGACAATTTAAAGATGTGAATACTCATTAAGATGAGTTGCCTCTCCCTAATTTCAACCAATCCTTTTCCACCGATAAGGAACAAATATTAGTAGATATAAGTTAAAAAGAGCGGTTACTAACAGTCAAAACAGCAACAGGCAAAAAACCCCCCAAACTAATAAATAATCACTTAACACAAAATTGCTAAATCTCAGGAACCCCATGGGAGCAAGGAGACTCCCCAAATGGTGGGGTAATGCCCCCTCCCAAGACGGCAGCCCCCACTGCTGATCATGTGTAGGGAAACAAAAGGAAAATGATGCCAGCTTCTCCCACAACATTGGAATTCTTATTTACATAGAAAATTTATAGAAAAAATATACAGTAAAATAAAAAATTCCTTTAACCTTTGTATACAGGTTCTATGAAATTAGTTGTTTTGACTTCTAAGATAGAATAGAAAAATTTGTTCTTCATGTTGCAGATGTTTTTCTTATTACTTTCTTCACTCTTGAGCCTTCATACACACAGAAGACATGAGTCTTCATATGTTGCTGTCATTATGTACACATTAGAACACACACTTTGGGGAAACTTACTATGTTTACATCATAAATTATCATATCCCTCTGTTCCTAAGAAAGAAGAGTTAACATTGAAATTCATTCCTGCTTAGAATCCATTCAACATTTAGTAACACTTTGAGAATTTAAATTTTAAAAAATCTGTATTTAATGATTATTTTGATGTGTATAAAAACAGAGCTTAGAAAGAAGTTTTTGTGGTGAAGTTCCACCTGGGATAGTAAGTTTAAATGTGTAAAGCACATTGTTTTCTTCTACAATCCATCATAAATACATTATTTAATAATTCTTATATCCTACATTTTTCTTTTTTAAGGTACAGTTCAGCAGGCTATTTCAGTTGCATTTTGTGTGAGGCCAAAATTTTCTCTTATTACAGACAGGTAAAGTGTTAAGTAAAAAATGGGATCCTAATATATGCTAGATTCCTTAAGTATTAAAGATTAAAAAAAAAAATCCCATGAATGTGTCATGGGTAACTCAAAACATTCCATATAGAGAAATCTTTACAACCTGGTCGATGAGTTTGGAGTTGAAAAAAGCAACTCTGTGTTTCAGTCCAGAGATAACTGCTGAACTTACAATAACAGAAAAGACTACTCAAAGGCAAGATTCAGGGGGAGAAAAAGACAAAAGACCAAACTCTCTCTGATCCCTTGGAGGAGGAACACTTGAAAATAAATTGCAGAAGTACTATGAAGAGATACCATGAGCAAAAGGTGGATGGTGGGTCTGTGTCATGGTGCTCAAACAAGAGATGTACTGGGAAAGATGAGAATGAAGTTGTCTGTCTCATTCAGGGAAAGAGGTTGTTGGAATTCACAGTACAAGATGCACAGGGAGTGCACATTCATGGTGTCTACAAATAGAGCTGTAGGATGAGTCCTTGTACGAAGTCCCTGAAAAGGACTTCACATTGGTTAATGGTAATGTTTTTTTGTCTACTTGACAGCAGGAGCAATGTGCAGAGATGTGCAGAGATGTGCAGAGATGTTCAGGTTGAGAGAGAGACCTTTTTCACAATTACAAAACACTTAGCACATGTGTATCATTAGCTGATTTTGCTGCCATGGAGTTTTTTCTCTTTTAACTCTGTTTAATATATGAGATCCAGATAAGTATGTTAAAAATCTATGACTATTTTTTTTGATATTTAAATTTCATCACAAGATTCTCGATATTACTGAAAGTTATGAAAAACTAGCCAGGAGATTTTACTTTAGTTAAAAGGAAATACTCTTTAGTATTACATCTGTTATAAACATCTGTTGCCACAAAATTTAGGCTCTGATTTATTTAGGATATATATTATATAATATGCACAGGTATAAAATACATATATGTTTACAATGTAATGCTTACATATAATCTTGACTTTAAGGATATATTTCAAAATTTTTATGAACAGCAAGGGACTTAGTGGTAAAACTGCTTTCTTACAGAATACCTTGGATCTTTGTATGTTGGTAGAATCATGCATTCCTTTTAATTAAGGAATGCACCAAGACTTGCTTAAAGGTTACTTTATTATTCACCTTCTTATAAGTAAAAATAAACTGCAGTTCAGAATATGATTTTTCTAATTATTTAAAATAAATCCTAGCTACAGCCACTGTTCCTCAATTTTAGATACAAAGGTCAGTTTATGTCTGTAATCTCTAATTCTCAACAGAATAGGAAATGTGAGGAGCAAAGTTGTACTAACAATAATATAATTGTTCATTCATTCTTAATTGCTTGATACCAGGGTGGTTATTGCACGAGCTCTCTGTAGGAGAGCTGTCATTAGAAATGGTTGTTTCCAGTATGGTTTGTGGCAGTAGCTGAACGCAAAATTGCAGCATCAGATTTCTCCAGCGGAAGTTAGAGAGTAGTGTTCTTCAAAGACCTCTTCAGTAATGCATAAAAGGTGGCAAAACTCCAGATTACAATATTTGAAGTAGTGGGATACAGACTTTAATCAGTTTAGCCAATATAAGGAATATGTGAATCTTATATGAAGTATATGAAGCAGTCAGATATATAGTCAGATACTGGTAAGATATATGTTTATTCAGTTGTTAACTTATGTTATGGTATTATACTTACTCTACAGGTACTCACCCCATGATATTCACAGATGGTCCCCCTGGAGCTGTTGGAAAGTTAGCATTTCATTGCTAACTGTCATTTCAATAATGTTTTTGCCTTTGAATTTAATTTCAGAATAATTTGTTGCCTAATATTTAAAAAATCATATTATAAAGCTCTGTATTGTTAGGTCCGAATTCAGTTATGTAAATCATAACTTAATTCATTAATAAATAGTTTTTAAATATTAAATGCTGTTTTCAGATACTTTTTACTTAATGAGGTAACTTCTAAAGCTGAGTTGTTATTAGTCTCCATCACTGTACTATGTTATATTCTTGTTATATTCTTATTCTTGTTGTTATATTCTTATTATAGTCCTAATTCCTATATATTCCTATATTCCTGAGGTGTTCAGGGTACTGAAGCAAATGGCTGCTGGGGCATTGAGTATTGTTTCACTTGTTCCCAACATCTGTTTCTCATCTGAACTTTCTGTACTCCTTTATTTTCCTGCCCTGTCTCGGCCTCACTGTGAAACAGAGCTGCCAAAAGGAAAAAGAAAGAAAAAGGAAGTTTCTGGTCCCTTGAAACTCTGGTCAGGCAGCAGTGTTCTGCAATATTTTCTTTTTACACCGTCAGACATGAGAACGTGTGCTCTCTCTTATTCTACATTTGTTTCTCTCAGGGAAAAACTAGCCAACTATATGGCAGAAGAAAAGAAGCAAGAAATACATGACTCCAGGTTCCAGAAGATGTTTTAGAAATTGTGGTCGGCAAAGAGATCTACCAGTCTATTGATCTGGATGAAGTCATCCTTCAAAGGAAAATAATTTACCATGACTCAGTAGGCAGCAGTCCTTCTGAGAGCACATACTGTGAAGAGCCAAGATATTCCAGAGACTTGTGTCGTGAATGTGTATTTTAGGGTTGCATGAAGAATTATTGGCAAAGGTACTGCAAAAGCAGGGTTGTTGTGAAAGCAAAAGCCTTACAAGGTTCATTGCTCAGGTTCACCCTGCTACTTCCTAGATAGTTAAAACACACTGAGAAAAAGCAAAAAAAAAATCTAAACCCATTTAATCTGCAACCAAAATTACCTGTGACAAGGCTTGGGGGCTGAGAGGGGAGGAGGGGGAGGAAAATAAATGCTTGGAAAGGATAAGGATCAAAAGGAAAAAGGAATAAAGAAGGCCTTTCTGTTGACTCACAAGATTCAGAGTAGACCCACTTGCAAAATGGAGCCTATGAAATTTTTGGTTTAAATGTTTAAAAATAAACTTAACAGTAGTTAGTCTATAGCTTAACAAGTTAAACAATTGAACAATTCATACAGAATATATGATAGCCCAACAGTAACTCACAGGCCTAACTTAATTATAAATCTAAAATACTTAAGAATCCAGAAGAGCAACATTCCCAGTACATTTGCTATGGCATATTCACATTAGCATGCACACAGATGTCAAGGAGTGCAGGTAAGATATATACCTCTGAAGAAATTCCATTTCAGTGAAGTACTTGCATCAGATGTCTTTACATCTTCTTAGTGGTCAAAGGATTGAGTCTGGAGGAGGGTGTGTATCACCATCACTGTTGTTCAGCAATCATCTGAGTACAGTTGGCTGGAGACTTCGCTGGCTCGGAGAAGCCCTGCCCAGAGGGAAGAGCTGGTCACAGCTGCTGCCGTCCAGGATAACTCCAAGGCTCTCACTTTGGACTATGGTTTAGAGGGTTACAACAGAGTGAGCTTTGCTCATGTCTTCTCATCCTGGCTGCAATTCAGGTAGGTATCTTTCTTCAAAAAGTGTTGTTTCCCTTGAGCAGTTCTTCAGACATGAAAAATAAATTTCCAATATTGTTTGTTGAAAACCAGCAGCTTGTTGGACAGCGCTAGTTCCTGGGAACAGTTTTTCTGATAAGCTCAAGAAAAGCTGAGCCCAGGTGCTGTTCTTCAAGGCCAAGACCTAATGAGCATTTCTGAGATCATAGTTTGGCCTGAGCAGGACAGGGGATGCACCACCACAAGCTGTCACAACATGGCACTTTGCTTGAGTTGGGCCAGATTTCACTGGACAAAAATTCGCACCCAAATCCCACTTCAACAAGTGTTCAATGGAGACATTTTGAGAACACATTAAGGAGATTTAGTGAAACTGACATATTTGGATTTTCATTTTTTTCTCTTAAAGTAGACAAGTATTTTCAGAAAATTCATTTACATATAAATGGGCTGTGAGAATATAATTTTATAGGATATTTTTGTAAAAGATGGAAAAGTTTTCTTAGAAGTCTGAAAAACTGAAATTTGTCTAGAGCACATTGGCAATGATTCATGGGACACAGTAAAAAGGGACTGACACAAATATCTTGGTCACTAGAAATGCACTTAGAAAGTTGGTGCATTTGCAGTATGGTTCAACACTGAAAGTGAAATCTGCTAGGAGTTAAAATGCTATGCACAAAATATGGTAAAGGGAGATTGGCAGAGGCTAAAATATGGTTTAGGTGTTGGGTTTTGGTTTGTTTGTTTGTTAGGGTTTTTTTTTTTTGTGGTTTTTTTTTTTTTGTGTTAGTGTGTAATGGCATTTCAGCATTCCAGTAGTTGACAAGGGAAGAAAAGACTGTGTTGTATGATCTTCTCTGCTTTCCAGTTCCTTCTATGATTAATTCAAATTTTTCAATCACGTAGCCAGGTCAAAGAGGGAGGAGTTCACATTGGATTGTGGGACATGGTATTTGGAGAGCCTTGGCTGAAATGGATGCCTGACATATAATTTCCTTAATGTAGTATAAGGCCTGGGAAATTATAGTTAACTTTTTTTAATTTGTGTCAAAAAGACATTTTCTTTTGGTGCATTATAACATACATGACTCAGATAGACTCACAATGAAATACTTGATTTTAACTTACATAAGGAAAACAGTTCCTGTGGAAAAATCACAATGAGCTTCAGTATTAATATTAGTTAGCAACTGCTTATTCACTAAATATGTGGAACTGTACTAGCTCTAGTAAATTATTTTTTTAATTTGTATCCAACAGCCTTCAGGAAGACAAATATTTCAGTAGAAACTGGTGATCTAGCATCAGTTTTCTTTCTAGTTAAAATGAATAAGGAACTTACTTGTAAAGACTAGATAAAATTTCTGTCATAGATATGTTTGTATTACAAGTACTGTGAGGAGTTACACTGAATGGAAGAGTTTCCCATGTCAATTATAAACATACAAAAAAGAATGAATCACAGACATTCCCTTCCCCTCTGTTCACAGTCCCTACATACAGGATCCAGTTGTTCCAAATTTTGATCTTAAAGCCTTTGTAGACATAATTTCCTCATTAATTACTTAGTCTGAAAATGTTTTAACTAGAAACTTATGTTTTCAGGCAATAATTCGATTCTGAGCTGTTATTCAGTCAGTTCCATAGATGACATCTCCCTAGTTTCACTCTCAAATGTGGATTGATTTATACACCTCCACACTTCGCAACTTTGTTGTCACAATTCTGTCTTGCAAGAGGTATGCCAGGTGTATATTAAAAGTTATCTGCATAGTTTGAAAACAATAGCAGACAAGGTTAAAGGATTTTAGTAGTCAATAATCCTACGTTACTTCTGTAAAATAGAGGAAATGCTGTGAATAGCAAGTAGGGCCTTCTGAGTTTCTGCTCAGAGAAGCAGAGAACTTAAGTGATACTTCAAAAAATTGCTAAAAATAAGAGAGGCCCAGGTATCAGTCTTAAATACTTGTAGACATGAACAGGAAGGAAGAGTGGTCATGCTGACATCATAGTTCCTATAGTCTGCTCTGTGTGAAAGAATAATGTTGTGTATTTCATTGTCTTATGGCAAATTCTTCATTGTTCCTAAGAGCACTGAAGAATAAAGCACTGAAGAATAAAGCACTACAAATACTTTTTGCAGCTGATAGGTAGTTATTATCATCATATTCAAATGCAAAAAACATCCCAAGGTTATTCAAGGCCTGAGACAGGGCTAGGGAAAGGACTCAAAATTCTTGAATTCCTTTAACTTAACCAAATGACCTTTTCAAGACTATATCTCTTATTTCTGGGTGTTTTCTTAATACACAGCAGAAGAAAGAAAGTTTTATTTGGTATCCATTACTTCAAATTTTTCCTGTTCAGTCTGAATCTCCTGAAGGTAATGTGTGGACTGATATGTTTATCCTGTGTTCCTGGATGAACATCAGGAGAAAAACACTAGTGAAAAAATGGTAAAAGGACTTTTAATAAGAACTTGCTTCAGAAGTTCAGGTTTCAGTAGCTCTTGTGAATCAAAGTAGCAATGTGATCAAAGTCTGTGGCTACCACGCCACAGATTCTAAACAAGCGGCATGTGCAATTAAGCCTCCTGTTATGTGTGCAGGAAATTCCTTGTTCAGTGCTGTAAGTCTAATGTTACAAGACCTACCATCTGGAAAATCTGTATTTTATTACTGCTTAATGAAAACTAGTAGTATTTTCACAGATCTCATCATTGGTTCAGCTCAGGCTGTTGTATGACACCTTTCCACGTGGAATCATAGAATGGCTTCGTTGAAAAAGACCTTAAAGATGATCTAGTTCCACTCTTCCCTGCCATGGGCAGGGACACCTTTAACTAGACCAAGCTGCTTAAAGTCCCATCCAACCTGGCCTTGAACACTCCCAGGGATGGGCATGAACAACTTCTCTGGACAACCTGTTCCAGTACCTCACCACTCTTGCAGTAAAATTTTTTTCCTGAAGTCTAATCTAAACCTACTCAGTTTAAAGCCATTTCCCCATTTCTGTCACTACATATCCCTGTAAAAAGTATGTCTCCATCTTTTTTGGAGGTTCCCTTCAGGTACTGGTGATACCTTGAGAGGTTACCTAGAACAGTGGCTAGGCAATGTTAAAGGAATAAAGTAGGTATTTATTAAAAGGCCTTCAGCGAATACACCTTGGGCTGAGGCTACACCCAAGATGGACACCAAGTCACAACTTTTCTAAGTTTTGCTTAATTTGCATATTGGAATTAATTTTCCAATTACAGCTTTAGGTTATGAAGTCCCAACCTCCTAGTTTTCTTCCCTCAATTTGCTGTTGTTTATACTTTCTTGGGCTTGAAGATGAGATGGTGACCTTGGTTTTTAGGCTGGAAATGGATTGTGTTGTCTAACTAAACTGTGAAGAGAACTTGCTAACACTCTATGTGTAGTTCAGAGTTATACACTAATGCAGTACAGAATCTGAAAAATATGAGAGCTAAGATTTAAGGCAACACTAGAAGGCCTCAATTAGGTCACTCAAAATTTTTCACTAAAACCATAAAATTCTTATACAGGATCTGAAACACAAATGAAGCCTTTTCCTATTTAAGCATTTTTTATGATGTGGAAAGAATGTGATTTAAAACATTTAAACATTGCATTTCAAACCCAACTTTTGTGAGCTAGGACTGTGGAAATTGGTTTAGCATTATCACCTAGAATTTCTACTAGCCTTCCTACAGTTGAAGAGCTGCTTTACTAGCTGTTTTGGAAGGAATTGAGCTGGCAGCCCTGTATGAAAAGGTATTGCTTTTGCCAGCCAAATGCAGTCTTTTTATTCAAAGAACTTAAGAGTTGGTGATCTATTATTAAGACAAATGAGTGTCAAAAGGAGGTTCCCCTCTGTTCATTTAATGAAAACAGAAAGTGCTGTTGAAGCAATTCTCTTTTACTTGGGCTGGATTATTGAATTTGCACAAAATAAACTCTTAAATGTCACATACTCTAACAGCTTTTTAATTACAAATTATATTTTTATATATGTATCAAGCTTTTTAAGAGGTAATTTTCATAAAAAGCTGTTGAATTATAATAAAATCTGACACAGAACAAAGATGTATCCATGCTCCTCAGGTTCTGAGTTTTAAAAGGAGGGGTTTTTTTTGGTCTCATTAATTTCCATAAATACTTGATAATACATGGCTTTTGTTGGAGAGTTTCCAAATAAGCTGAGGACACTGAATTATTTCTTGAACATCAATAACATATAGAATCTGTCTTTGAAGGCTTCCACAGTGTTTACATTAGTAGGGATTGCAACTGCTGGTGAAGGGAAAACCACTTTTCACTTTCCTCTGCACTAGTACATAAGGATCAAAGTTAGAAAAACTGTCTTTTTCTTCAGAAACCAGTTTAAAAAAGTGAAATGCAGTATAATGTTGTAATTACTCTTAGGCTGCCTGGCTGTGCTGTTTTGCATTCCAAAAATCCTTTCATCTATGAGGCATTAATGTAAAGTTTAGGCAGCATCTATTGTTTCTTATTATGTGCCATTAAAAGCTTCACACAAGCTCAGTATTGAGTCAGCTTTAAAGCAATCCTAAAATCTTATTCTCTTCCTTTCTCAGAGAGGTATCAAAATGCAGCAATAATAAAAAGCAAAAAGAGCAAAACACCATTAATTCCCAAACAAATAATAAATCAAAAGCCCCAAATTTAGAATAAGTACTTCTGAAGTGTCAAAGATTTCTATTATTTCAAGGTAGCCAGGATAGTATGCTGCAAGACTTTAATGCTTCAGCAAAAAACTTGTCTGTGTAGCTGTGCATTGAAACAAAAGTCATCAAGTCAGTGTGGTCAGCTGATGTAAACAATATTTTATAGCAAGTCTCCTCTAATAGTACAGATGTCATAGAAATACTCATAGTAATACATTAGGAAAGCTGATAGAGTTGCAAAACATTAAAAGAGAGGAATACCATTGAATATCCTTTTGAAACCATGAGGCAATTTTATTATAATATGTTGAAGTGCTAAAGTAGAGCTGTGATAAAAAAAATCTTCCCTGTCATAATATGTCACAATGAGTACCTTGTCAATTTTAGCTAATTAATTACCACTGCCAGTAATCCCAGTAAGACATTACCTTAAAAAGAGTGTATCATCTCATGGGTACTGGAAAACTGAACTCCCCTGCTGATATATCTATTTTTTCCATCTCTCCACATTCAATTTATAAGAAAAGTTTAAATTCCCATAAGTTATCTAAAAATAATTGTGATATCATAGTAATTTCATGTTTCAATTCTGGCTGATGGATTTGAATATAAATTCATTCAGTCTTCTCTGAGTTGTTTCACTGAACATGCTGCATAGGAATAAACACAAGCAGGGGATGAACTATTGGCTTTTGATTATTTCAAATGGATCAATTCTGATTAATCTAAGAGATTTATTGCCACTCTTTCCTGAGGGATGGACTCACCATTTGCTTTACTTTTGTTTTTGTGTGGAGGATCTAATGAGTACTCTCCACTTTTAAGGAACACCTTTCTACAAAAGGTTAATCCACAAGTTGTTCCTTGTACACTTAAACTCATTTTGTTTCTTTTTATTTTATTATTAAATAAGAAGACTAGTGCAAAAAGCAAGTCTAAGAAACACATCCCCATCAAACATTAATTTGCACTAAAATGAAGCTTTCTTGCTCTGATTTGAAATAATAAAAGGAAAGACTGTTAAGTGGAGAAGAGTCTTCAGTAGCTAATGAGAAAAGAACTCCAGAACATCAGCTACTTGCATTTGTGTTGAAATTGAGTCAAGAAAATAATTGCTAGATAAAGAGAATCCTGGAAAATATTAAACTTTTCAAAGTAAAACAAAAAATAGAAGAAGTGAAATAGATTAAAATTAATGAACAAATATAGACCTTAAGAAATGACATTGCCTTGCCAATTTACCTTTATTTAAGTGAAAATGAGAGAAGGGAAGAAGATATTAGCAATTCAAGGTGAAATCTAAATTAAAATGAAGGTGATAGTAAAAATTAAATGGTTGCAGTATGAAATCTAATATTCCCAAGAGAGAAGCTATGAGTAAGCTATACTGGTTTAATGTGTAATAAAGCATGGGTGATAAAGGATTGAAAGTGAAGCAGAATAACATAATGATAATAAATGCATATGTTTTTTAAATTGGTGGGTTTTTTTAAAAAAATGTATGTATGCAAGATTAATGTTTTAAGCTTGCTTACTATGACTTGTAATGGGCAATGATTTTAAATTGAAAAAGAGTAGGTTAAGGAGGTTGGAAGTTCTTTACTATGAGGGGCATGAGGCATTGGAACAGGTTGTTCATAGTCAAGGATGCCCTGTCCCTGGAAGTATTCAAGGCCAGGTTGGATGGGGCTTTGAGAAATACGGTCTAATTGAAGGTGTGCCTGCCCGTGGTGGCAAGGTTGGAACTAGATGATCGTTTAGATCCATTCTTACCCAAGCCATTCTAGGTTTTGTTTTAGATGGTAAGAGGAAATGAACAACAGCAAGAATATCAACTAGGAATGCATAAGACTGAATAACTTTTCCACTTGCCCAATGTTCATTCTGTATAAAAGACCATGCAATAGGAGCCAAATTAATTTTTTTTCTAAATATTTACTAGTTTATGCATTATTGGTTTTTAGGAGTATTTACAAAGGTTCAGATAGAAAAGGTGGGTTAGAAAAACACCTAAGTCTTTGGATACCTATAGCCAAGTCCAGAACAAAATGCTGATTAAAGTTGGCAAAGTGTTAAATTTTGCATTGCAGCTCACTGCACAGGAATGTGGCTTGAAGATCTCACCTAAGATCTTAGTAAATAATCATGGCTAGCACATCTTGGTAGGGGCCCTATAAATGATAGTTTTGTCAACATGAGTAAAGTGTGTGTTGCTTGTTTCCACGGTTTTGCAATTTCTACAAGTTATGAGAAATAGCTACGTAAGTCATAACGACAATGGAGAAAACAGGTATATGCACTCAGTTTCTAAGGAACAGAACAGACTGGCTGCTCTAGGTGTTTGAAGCACAGATTTCTTGTCTGGCACACTTCTGTTATGCGGAACTACTGCACCCATTTGTCTGATGTGGCATTTTTCAGTAGATCAGGGCTTGTGTTGGAGGCCTGTGTTGGAAAGCATGAAGTCATAATCAGGCAAAGGTGTACCATTGAAGAATTGGTAAGATGTTGAGGTTCCTGGGGAAAAACAAACAGTAAAAAAAATTAAGGAGAATGACAAGTTTGCAAGAAGTCAGAAATTGTATGACAAGAAAACAGAAGCTGATAAATAGATGAAAAAGGGAGATGTTCTATGGTCTGTAAGTGTGCAAGATGATTCTGACAGTGACTTTATACAGCATAAAGGAACAAATGAAAAGTAATAATAACCTAGATAAGGGGGATTAAAATTGCTATAAGAGAAGACCAAAGAGAATTTTAATTACCAATATTGCAAATCCCCTGGATTTTGAGGACGTTGAAAGCAAAAATAGCAGACTGGATACAATAGAGGAGAAACCAAAAAGATTGTGGTTAGGAATCTCTACAAAATAGAGCTTTATTAGCTATTTGGACAGCTGAAGGGGAAGTGATTAGGATTAAAAATTATAAACAACAAAATAAATGAGAACATCCAACTATTGGGGAACAAATGTTTCCTGTGGTTAGCTGTCAAAATTGGTAAAACTGAACAGTCTTTTTATTAGTTACATAGCTTCTTCTAATGCTTTAGATAGTTGATGGGAGGAGATAAAAATGAACTTCTTTTCCTATCAGTCACAGGAATTTTATTGGGTGACAGTATAACATTTTGTACTGCAACGGTCAGTTGAATCCCTGTGAAGTTATGATTGATATTCATCTCATTTGCATTTTTTACCTTTATTGTGGAGTTTTTTTCCTAAAAAACTACTTCATTTAATTTCTTCTTCATCCAGTATTCTAGCACCTGACCTAATTGTGACGCCATGATTCTGAAAGTAGTTAACTGCTTTGGGCAGCCAAGGTCCACAAGTGGGAGTCTGAGCAACCTCAGAGAATATGAGGGACACACATTAACTCTTGCCAATTATCATCTAGCACTTTCAAAAATATGGAGTTCTAGAATAGCCTAATTGAACAAAACTATAGCTTCAATTAAAGGTGTATTTAAGTTTGACATAGAAAAGGCCTACGGTTTGCTTAAGAAAGGGTTTGAGTTCTTACTCAGTTCATCATAATGACACTATAGTGGAAGCAAAACCACAGTTAAGCAAACATGCTGACTTTCTGTAAGCTTTCTTTGATTCTTATATAGTGATGTAATGGAGGTTTAAAATTGTACACAATTTTTTCTGTTGATGATAGTCCTGTCATCAACATGATGATAAGTTTAGCCATACAATAAATTTAATCATGTGTGCTTCCAGCATGTGCTTTTGGACGTCATCCTAATGTGTCATATTGCTAAAAGTCACATGTATTGATTTGAAGTGTGAATTTACATGTATATCTCAAGGAGGAATATGGGGTACAAGTTATTTCAAATCAAATGTGGACTGGTATATTTCTGTTTATGGTTCTCACAATTTCACTCATTCCACTCTCAACAGGAATGGAGTTGGTGGAGTGGTCTGAGGACTTTTTTTATTTTCAGCAGTCATAATTTCCATTGGGCATTGTACAGGACCCTGCCCTGAATTAACGTGTATTTATTATAACAGAATAACAAGTTGCAACTTTGTAACGGATTTAGCAAAACTCTATGCATAAGAAAAAATAATTTTTAGTTGCATTTTGAATAGCCTTAGTTTTTTTTAATAAAGTAAGTGGAATCTCGATTAAGCGGTGTTTTTTATTACCTGTATGTCTTCCAAGCTTTGTTTCTTTACTTACAGAAATAAGGAGTGAAATAGTGTTAATGTTTGTTAAAAATTAATAGTAAAAATTATAGAGAAGTGATCTATAAATGAGTTTGTATTTCACTGTAGGTTGGGAATAAATTTCAGTTGCAAAATGGTAAGTTTGTAGCAAATCTCTTTTGCCTTTAAATGCATGTCAGATAAGTTATATTACTGCTGTTAATTAGAAAGAATGAAGTGATAGTTTGCACTTGGGGAAACAATTTTTTTTTCTTCCATGTTTTCTTTTCAGAACAGAACCACATTTTAACTTTACCTTTACAATTATACCATTAATTTAAAATAAGAAAACATGAAATAACTGGGATAAACTTTTCTTATGTTTTGTAAGCAGCTGGTGGAACTAGTGCTTTCAGTTCAAATTTCTGCTTTTTAGATTCATTAGAAATGAATCCCTCTTCTCTGCTCTCATCTTGCAGAACAGTACAGTTTGTTCCCAAAATTTAACTTACATATGAATATAGTGCAAAAGCTTTTAGTCCTTGAGATAATGTAAACATTTTAAATTGGTGTGATTATCAGTCAAGGATGTGCTATTTTACTCAAATAATTACAACTATTCTCCCAGTGTCCTATCCCTGTGTTTTCTGAGAGTATACATTCCCTCAAAAGGCCTGTCATATCATAAGACTGTTTATATTCTGTCACTGCTCTCTTTTCAAGCACTGATGGAACTGCTACATCAGTGCAACTTGGATGTTGTACAAGTGGTGTTTCATGGTTACTACTTTATGCAAACACTGAAAGTATGAGCAGTAGATAAACACTCCCCATTAGTGTGTTTGCTGGCAAGGAACAGGCCAAGGCAGTTCTTCTGAATAGACATATCAACTCTTCAACTACATGTTTCTGTTTATGGAGAGTGATGGGTTTTTCCGCATTTATCTATCCAATGTTTATGTATATAAAAATTTGTGTTGTGTTGGAATCTAATTAGGCATGGTATGTGTGCCAGTCTGGCAAAATCAGTACATCTGCATGAAGACTGTGGCTTCAGGAATAATCAGATCTCTAGATGAGAGATGTTGCGAAACAAATACCCAAGATTGAGACATAACTTTGTGCTGCCTGAATAGAGAAATTTGTTGTATTTTGTTGAACTATTTTGTTCCTCCTAAACTGGCGTACCAAAACCCTTCACAAAACCAGCATCCTCCATTTGGGGGCTCAATGATTCCAGTTATCTGCTTAAGGTAATTTATACATTCTAGTGATCTCTAGAGCTCTTTAATTCTGTATTTACACTAAGAGTATCATGTCAAGCCACCTTAATCTAGTGTTTCTGACAGCTGTTGAAGAGTTTTAACAGATAATTCTCATAATAAGCCACCATGACTGAATATTGACTTATGAATGTTGTGTACAAATCTGTTAAGCACATTTTTTAAAGCAGGGATTTCACTAGAAAAGAGTACATCATGCTTTTTCATTCACACCTAGGCAAATTTTTCTCAAACTTAGAACAAGGAAAATTCCTAAGTAATTTCTTTTTATGTATCAGAAATACATAGGAATTGTATGTATTCCTAATACATACACTATTAGGAGGAAGAATGAATAATGTCTTAAAGAAGAATGTCCTAGGATATATGTTGCTAAATATATGGGCATTCCAGATTTGTGGTAAACAATTGCCATTTTTTTTTTCCATATAGAACACATAAATTTGGCTCTAACCACGACCAAAGCAAAAGAGGAAAATATTTAACACTCTGTACTTGTTGTTCACATAACAGCCATGTCAGGTATGGGCAAAAAGGAGGCTGACATCTTGTTTTACTTCCCCCCAAGAATGACCCTCATATTCTGTCCATATTTTTGCCTCTGGAAAAGTGTAAGGGCGGGGAAAAACAATTAGAAGGGTAAACTCAAACTGTATAATTGCAAGTTGCTAGAGACTATGAGTGAGGCATTTTAGGGAGAAGAGAGAAAGTGTGGACAGATCTGACTAAGCTTATTGTGGTTTTTAGAGTGAGCGTACATAACCTGTTTTCAAGAGGCATAACCTGTTTCCAAGAGGCATGCCTACTTCCTGTACAGTGTGGTGACCATCAGCTTCATGGGCTACATCTTTGAACATCTTAAACTTCCCTGGCTTTACTTGAAGACTATTCATTACTTCTGAAGTCTCTATGTATGTTAAATAAGAGAGATGAGAGTGGCTGAAAATCTAATTTTTTCCAAAGCAGCCAGAATTTAAGAGGGATGGAGCAAGATTTCTGTGTTAACATTTCCCAACCCACCACCTTTTATCCTTCTAAATGGCAATTAGAAATGTTGACATTCTCCTCTAACAATGTATGATTTAAGAGCTACTTTTTCTAAGAGGTTGGAAGTAGTTTATACAGCCTTTGCAACTACATCTTGGCAGTCTGGATCATATAAATGAAGATTAAAATGAGACTCATGCCCGATATTTCTAAATTATTCAGTATTCAATCATCCTGGAAGAACTATGATGCTAGTAATGATGTTAATTATATAGATGCCATTTTTCAAAAGCAAATACAGATAACACATGTGTTCATAGGAAATTAGTGCTGGTTTTGAGGATATTTGATCTTGCATTTATATGCTGTGGGGATTTTGAGAATAGTGACTTGTTGGTCAGCTCTAACAAGTAAACAAAAATGTTTCCAGAGTCACAATACTTTTGTGAAACAGAAAGTAAATTTTGCTTGTTAATTAAAGAAATTTTTACATAAATTGACAATAATACAAATTAATTTTAATACTGAAAAACTCCGTGGCATACTGTGTGGAATATCCTTGCCTCAGAGCAGTTATGTACTTTTCAGTATATGTATGCTAGAATAGAAAATATAGATATATTTACATTCTGTTTCCTTAACTGTTAGTTTAAATCCTGCCTGCTGTGATAGAGACTTAATTTTTAAGGTCATCAAATAAGAAATCAAATTGATTTAACTCAATCAAGTTAAGTGTTATTGACCTCTCCAAAGAGTACTTTTAATTTCAGTATGCTGGGGAAAGTAACACAATAATGGGCTTTTCACTTCGGTAAATGCCACTTTGAAATAACTTAGTGAGTTACTCTTTCCTAGATTAACTCCATTATTCATTCAGCTTTTGTTTAAGAATCCCATAAAGGCTTACCCAACAGAGTGACAATTTAGTGGTCAGGTATTGATTCATATTTCTCTAAAAGTATTTAGTATTGTGGGTTGGTGACAAAATGCCTTTCCTGCATTCTCCCCACACTCACACCTCCTCTCCCTTGCAATTTTCTCTAATGGGCAATGTGGTTTGTCCTAACATAGGAGTACCAAGTGCAAATTGTGGGGGGACTCAGGATGATCGCATGGTGAATGCATTTCAGAGATGAGGGAGCTGTGATGATTGTGATGGGCTTTGGTGCACACTGACCTGCAAGAGGGTGTAAAATGCTGCTGGAGACTGAGCCAACCATTCTCCTGGGGTTGCAAGCAGCTTCCAGATAGATCTGCCCCACCCACCCTATTCCCTTTGCTCCCCCCTCTCCTTCTCCCCCACCTCCAGCCAGGAATGTCTGCCAGGTACATCCAGCCAAAACACTGGAAAAATTCACATTTGAATGGATAAATAAAAATGTTAAGATCCTGATTACCTACAGAGATAAAATCTTAAAGTAGTTCCATAGGTACTTTGTTGCTTTGTAGCTGTGAATTCTGCAAGGCTAAAGCCTGTACATTTCTAGGGCAATCTGTTAGTATTTTATCTCTTTAGACCTATTTATACTATATACTGCATTGACAATGTTTAGATACTATATTAGCAACAAACCTAAAAATTATCATCCATATAACCTAATGCAGAGGCTTTTCTCTACTCCTTTGTCACGTTAAGATTGAGAAGAGCCTGGGCCTCTCTGTTTGATACCTCTCCTTATTTGTATGTATTAATAAGATTGCCTCTTCTTCTTGAGCTTAGATGAAGCAATGCTTGACTAATAACCAGCTTCTTTAAGCCAATCTTCCCTCCAAAGCTTTATCCCAAGGCACTTTACAAAACAGATCCCTGAAGATGTCGTCAACTCTCCTGAATGCCAGGGTAGCAAGCTTTCTGTGCACAATTTTTGCTGCCCCAAACATCTTGGACTCCATTTCATGGTCACTGCAGCCAAGGCTGCCTTTGAGCTTCACATCCCCAGCAGCCTCTCCTTGTTGGTGTGAACAAAATTCAGCATAACACCTCTCTTTTTAACTTCTTTATCATTGGAGAAGGAAATTATCAAGATAAGAAACCTTCTGGTGGAGTTAACTTTCTCCATAACATTTTCCCACTTCTTCATTTTTCTGCTTCTCTCCTTCGTTTCTAAATTTTCTTCACACATTTATGCTCCTCCAAATCTCTTCCTTGTCTTGCACCAGGGGTAAGTGAGTGAAAAATGAGGTGAGGACTTACCTACCAGCAAGGGCCAACCCAGCACAGTTGGTTGGTAAATATGAATGCTGTTTTGAGAGCTGAAAAAACAGTAAACTTCTATTCTTACTAAATGCTACATTGTTTACTATAACATTCAGAACTTAACCAGATTTCACTTCACCAGATGCACGTACCACTGACAATTTTTAATTTTGTTTTTTTTTTTAGTGTCAGTTATTTGTCAAGGAAATACTAGAAATGCAAAACTTTATAACTTAGCTAGCAAAGCATTTATACACATATTTCACTCCAAACATAGCTAACACCATCAAAAATAAGATGAGACTTAATGTTTGATTTAATGAGAGTCAGATTACACACATAGTTAAGAATGCATTTTAATATTTTTCTGGACTAACACCATGCAGCATGCATTCTTTCCAATTTGTACATCTACAAATAAGGAGGCCACTTTGAAGTCCAAATACCTACTGAAGTGAAATGAGGATTTTAAAGAAACTGACTGTATTTAACCTTAATTTGATGAAAAGCATAACAAGAAAAAAAATCTCTGTGCAGTAACATCCAGTTGGCTGGATTGCAAATGGCTGTCTGGCTGAGCTCCAGATCTCTCCTCATTACAATTTTAGCACTGTGGGATAGTTAAAGAGTAGAGGAGAAACAGCCTGTGTTTAAAGTCACGTTGCTTATATTGCTGCTTAGCCAAGGAATTAATAGCTGGCCTCTGGGGAATGTGGTTGGCATCTGGTTCATGGCATGATTGAGGGTGCTGCTGCAGAAGCTAGAATGCTAGTTAATTCCTAGTAGTTACTACTAGTTAGTTACTATTCATAAGTTGCCCTAATATACATATTTATTACGCACTGTATCTTCTGTCAGAACTATTCTTTGTTTGCAGAGTCTTTATTTATGGTTCTAATTCCCTTTGCATTATTTATCTACAGTGACCAAATATAAACACTAAAAGGTAGACGTACTATATAAAAAAAAATTGGCTGATTGAGTGAATCAATATTCATATTTATATTGTATATATCACCCAAGGCCCCCTCAGGGCTTTCCTGTGATTACGAGAAGTAATAAAATATTGCCTTAAAGAGCCAAAATAAATGCTAGATCCTGAATTTATTAGCTTGAGAACTCTGCATCAGCACTCTCCAATTTTAAAAGTGCTGAAGCAAAAAGTATTCAAGTATCACAAAGATAGAAGTAGCCAACAGGGATTTTTAAAAATCTGGTGGAAAGATAGTTTGGAAAAGATAGATTTATAGAGAGAAAGTTGGTAATATGATTCTGCTTCAGATTTTATTTTCTGCAAAAGGAGTATTTTTATGGCTTCATCTTCATTACAATTCCAACTCCTGCCCATGCTGTCACAGCAAGTCAATGTTGTTGCCATAGCAGCAGCAAAAAGGGGGGGAAATCTGCTTTTTGAAAAATTAAGCTTGAATTGAAAAGGATAATGTCAAAATCATTGGTTTAACTCTAACTCCACCATTTGTAAATGAAGTTCAATTTCCCTCAAGCTAGTGAAATTGTGCTGCTCAAAATTTAGTCAAAATCTGATCACGTTCAGAACCAGAAATATGATGATCGTGAGGAGTAGTAGACCCAGAAAAAGCATGTATAATGGTTGAGTAGATTTTAACAATGAAAATGGATGTGAAATGATACTTATGTTAGAAGTTCAAGTTAAGACTCACAATATTCAGCTGAGCACTTTTTCTTCAGTGTGTCTGCTGGATCTGGATGCTGTCAGTTCCTGTGGCTGAGTTACCTCTCCAGTGCAATACCTGGCCCCGAAGCTGTCATCTCAAGTACCAACTTCTATAGAAGAACAGAACAGTATAGTATAAAAGTGAGAAACAAAGATGTTTTTCTGGAGTAAGAATTACAGATGAGGTTTTAAATAACATACTTCAGACAGGTTAATATGTGCATAACAATTTTTTTCAGCAACTGGACAATTTTTTTTTGCTGCTGCATGGTGAGCTTTTATATAATCAATAAGTGAACTATTTGCTGATCTACTCTAACTGCAGGGTTCTTTTTTTCAGTGTAGTTGCCTTTTCTCAGCTCAGAATCTTGGAATCTTCTTTACGTTAAACTTTACTATCCTTACTCCTGGACATTTATCCTGCCCAATACTGATTTCATGATGTTTATTCTAACTTTTTGAGCCGTGGAAAGTTGAGTACAGCTTTCAACACATTGCTTTGTGTTGCAGAAACAATGAGAGAAGTGTTTATACACTTCTACACTAGAGTGACTAACTAGAAGTAGGACTGTACTTTACTCTGGCTCTCATAAACTTTTGTTTTTACATGTACATACCATCCTTCGAAACAGCCAAGCTGTGTCTCACTGGGCTTATGCAGCCCGATGGCCATGGCATGTCTACCCAACAAACCCCTGGATCTCAAATCCAACTGTCAAGCTGTATACAAACAATTTCAGAGAAGCAGGAATCAATTAGGCCAAAGATCATCTCAAACAGCTCAAATGATGGCAGCAAAGGTGATAGAATCAGGGTCCAATTTGCAAATTAATGAACTAATGAACATGAACACAGTACCCATTATAAAAGCTATTTGGTGATCTGAGTTTTGCTGCGGGGTTGAGCACCTTTCAGGAATTCTCAGTTTTAACCACATCCTAGCAGTGGGAAGTACATTCTAATGGGGCATTCTGCAAAATACTTAATTTCTTATTCTTAGGTAAGAAGATAGTAAATCTCTATAAATTTTCTTGTCTGTGGTGAACTGTTAGCTATTCCCACACATCAAGTGACACCTAAAGCTAGATTGTAAGCTCCTATATATCTTGTGTCATTCATGTCAAAGGTGTCATTTGTGGCATGTGTTACACTAATAAGTAATGATATATTCCCAAGGGTGAGACAAGTTGGTTGCCATACAAATTTATTTTGAGCTCATTATAAATATATTTGAGAAAGTCCAGGTATTACAAATTATCTGGGACAAAGATATTTTCAAATTGTATGCACTATTAAAATAATTGTGTGAAGACCTTGAAGATACTGTTTTCTAATGTCAGGACTTCAAGAACAACGTTGTAGAACATATGCACAATGGCAGAGAAGAGTACTACAAATGAGGAGTAGGATAACAGTGAAACGTCTAGTAATTTCATGCATGTGGGAGGATAAATGAATAATTATTTGCTGATGGTAAATATGTCACAGTTACAATGATTTCTTGGCCAGGAAATGACTAGTTGGGACATTGCTTTTCTGTAACATTACTTCAAGTAACATCTGTAATTTCTTCAAAAAACATTTATGACTAAATGAATTGTCAGCAGTCTTTCATTAAGTATCAATCATTTTAAAATAATTACTCTTTTATAACCTGAGAAACACTGTAAAGTTTTGATGCCACTTGATCCCTCTCATCATTAATTTCACTATATTAATTTCTGCTGTAGACAGAGAACTGTACATAATCTGGTCTAGGACAATTTTTTTCCTCCTTTTTCTGTGATCAATAACCTCCTGCTTGTTATTATTCATAAGCAAGGAACAATAATAGTGAGATATCTTACAGCAAAATAAAAGATGAGCCAATTAATATCTAGTAAAAGGAGAAAATATAATCACTATTTATTGTTTTCTACCCTCTGCAGAAGGCAGTCTTGTAATAATCAGGATGCCTTTCTTATTGCAATACTTCAGCTTAAAATAGTTTTCCCAATTTTGATTTAGGATAACAAAAATGCAAAGCAAAATATTTATCTGAGTATATAAATTTAAATGATTTTTTTTGTCCACATGTTGTTTTGACAGATATAAGGAATGCTTAAGAGTTACAGAGGGGGAAAAATGCAGTTTTCAAAAATATCAAAACCTTATTAACTTCAGTTATGAGAATATTTGTAATGAAGGGATTCTAGAATGGGTTGTTAAAATAAAGTTTTATTCTTTGAAAGACATACAAACGAATGTATTTCAGTGTACTTAACAAAAGCATAGAGATATTTTTGTATTGTTATTTGTAGGGAATGAGTGTTTTTTTAAAATTTGCCTATGATATATTCCAGAACTTCCCTGATGTCAACTATAATTTTGCTTTTGACTTCAATGTAAAAAAAAAAAAATTGACATGTAAATCCTTGGGAACTGAAGTTTCTAAACATTTGATCTAAAAACTACAAATATACTCATATACTCAGTTATACTCATATCTCAATTTTGAAAAGAAAATGGGCTTGGTAATTTTTTGCAGATTTGCACTTAAAAGCTTAAAAGTTATTCTTTTTATCAATATTATACCATGGAAACAATCCTTTGAGATTAATATCTTGATATTATGAACTCTTATAGCAAAGAGATTAATTATTTAAAAAGTAGCAAGAGAAGGGCTAATTTTAATTGCTTCCTTCACCCCAGATAATTTTTTTATGTGGCAAGAAGTACTGCTAGTACACTAGTACTGATAGAATGGATGTATGATCATGTTGTGCCCCATTGCTCTGTCATTATGATATCTGCAAAATTGTGATGGGTCTTGTCCTAATTATGACACCACAAAGTGCATTCAGAACAGGGGTTATCTTAAATCTGAAGTTCACTTCCCTATTCATCACCATCTATTTTTAATTATCTCAAAGTGAATTTCAGAATTATGAAAAGTCTTGGCATGTGTTGTGGAATATTTCAGAAAAAAAGTTGCAGTTAAATACTTATTACCTGTGTCCTGCTGGGTGTAATTTCATGGATGTATATGGAATGTGAGAGAAGCATTGACAAATAATTCAATTCTTGTTAATAGGAATAGGCAGAACTTTTCACATTTAAACTTCAACAGTTCACTGCCTCAAGCATCGGCTAATTTGTGTTTCTGAACCACAGAATTATACAGAATAATTTAGCATCTAGTGCTTCTGGTTGTGCCTATCAAGCTCAATTTTTGTCTTCTTTAATCAAATGTAAAACTTCCAATATATGTCACTGCTGTCTTTGAATGTCCTTGATCTTTAGCAGCATTGCTGTAGTTGCACAGAGTTGATCATGAAATATTCTACTGACATTTGTAGGGACAACACCAAGGGGGCATCTGAGCTGACAGTTTACACAGTAACAATTCCCTCCAACACGTGCAATGATAGGAGCTGGAAAGGAATTTGTCCGGTGCCTTCGGCTCTGAATTGGCTCATTTCCATTCACATTCCATGACAAGCCTGCGTCAGTGTGTACAGAACAGCATTCTCAATAAACTACACATAAACTTCCTAAAATCAAATGAAAAGCCCTAATGAAGGCCTGTGTTATGTGTGTGCTGCAACCTCTTTTCCCACCTGTGTACCTGCTCTGCCTGGAATGGCCCAGCATCCACAGAGTTGATAGGGATGTTCTATCCTCCTCCAGCTTAGGTGCTAGAACAGTCAAAGACAACTTTGTGTTCTTCTCTGCTATGGTGCATTAGTACACTGGTACCTTAAATCTGTGTGTTCTGCCATGAAACTCCTCTCTTCTGCCACTTTTATACAAGTAATAATTGCCCTTCCTCATTTTGCCCTTGTTCTTCATATATAAATGAGAATAAAATGAGTCCCAGTGTCTTTGTAGCATACCTTTCTTTTTTATCTGTCATACTTTCTGCTTAATTTTAAGCATTTCAAGTGCTGGAAAAAGATTAATATTAGGCATGTAAATTGGTGCATAACATTTTTTTATTCTTTTATTTAAGGAGCACTGTACCAGTGCCAGCTCATATTGGTTTTAAACAGGGACATATCCATCCATTTATTTTATATGGAGGAGAAACAATGAATAATGTTGTTTTACACATTTCTAAGGTCTAGAAGAGCGATAGACACAGTAAAAAAATCTTTCATTAACACTACTGAGTCTTTGTCTGTCCCAGAGTAAGAATTTCCATTATCTTATGTTTTTGTAAGAGGAACCTCAAAAACATAGTGTTTATGGTAAATTAAGGTGTTTTGTTTTGGTAATGTACCCATTATAAGCCAATGGAATTTTAGATCATGTCTCTAGAAGCAGTCATCTGGTTGGTGGGGGATCACTAAGGTGTGAAAAACCTCTGATGCCTATTCTTATGTTGGTGATGTTGAAGATTTGTATTGTATTAATAAGCTGTACCTTAGAAAGTCATACCACAAATGAGCATTGATTAGTATTAAAACACTATTTGTCTGGGGTGAGAGAATAAGGTTATGTTTTTTTCTAGATTTTTTCAAGTGGACAATTATAAGAGGATATCCTTAAGTTTTCCAGAAATGTAACTATTTATCTAATTAATTGCAATTGAAAAGCTTTAAACCAATACTCATACAATGAATCATCTGCAGACTAATGACCACTGAGAAGATCCAAACTTTCCCTCTTTTCATTGTATGGAAAAATAGCATCTGGCTTCCCCAAGTTAAAAGGCTTCTGTTTGAGTTCTGTATTAACAGTCTCTTAGGGGGTTCTGAAAAATGACAGTCAAAAATGAAAGATTAAATTTTAATTTATTCCCATCATTCTATATACTCTCTGGTGTATGGCATGAGGAATTGCATGTGGCACAGTGCTAATCCAGTGCTGGCAGCACTTCCAGTTATTAAACATATTTAGAGATGTTTCCTGGTGACTAAATTTGAACTTTTCAAACTCTTTTCCATGAATGGAAAATTATAGTCTGCAGCCTCATTTACTTTATCTAGCATTGTTTCTCCACAGGTATTTTAAATATGGTGGGAAGAGGCTTTTCTACTTATTAAGAAGTGACCATAGTGGTGGGGAAGTCACTGTCTTTTAGGAATCAGCATAGAGAAAAAAAATGTACCTTTGAACCCCAGCCTTGGAGTTTTGTCTTTGTGTATTTCTACAGGTTAGGTTTGATATTTCTGTCTGGCATAGCCATTTGCAATCAGATATTCCTTACTGCTGATGTTAAGTGCTCTATCTGTTACTTATATGTAATATGACTTTAAAATCTATTTCAATCTCTTTAATGTAGTAAATTAGATAGGACTTTAATTTAGGTCAAGTCATGGAAATGAAAGGATACAAAGATGAGTACCAACCCTCATCACTAAAAAAATAAAATAAACCCCCTCCCCCCAGAAAACCCATCGCGTTTTATTTAAGTAGAAGCATGGAAATTGATTAAGAGTAACTTAAATACTTTAACAGGTAGAACATGCATTTCAATACTGAACATTTTGGTGTGTGGCCTCTCAAGAGGAATGGCCCAGCACTGTGTGCCTGCTCTGCGTGCACAATCTGCAGCTGGAAATCAAGGGAGGTCTGGAGCCTTTTTCTGCAACCTGCGGAAAAAATGCACCCTGAGAATCAGCCAGTGAGATAACAGAAACATGAGTCTTAAACTTCTCCATTGGATGACTTTTGCAAAACAGCATCACAGGCTCTGAACTTTCTCATTAAGCTGTTTTTTCTAAGAGACGAACAAGATTCATCCTGAAGCGGTCACCTCTTATAGCAGCCGTGCTCCTTTAGAGCATGTAATGATCAGCACCTGTACCAATAGCCTGTTATAAGTTGTTTCTGCATTTGTTTGGGAAAAAAGCCTGTCATGCTGGTCTGCATAGGACTGAAATACAATATACACTTAAATCCACAGCCTTCCTAGCTATTCTGTCTGGGGATCTTGCCATTCTTTAATGCCATGCTTTAATTTACCTGTCTGTGGGTTGAAATTAACAGATTAGGCAACTGAAGTTTGGAATTTTTGTACCTAATTTCCAGTACCTTAGTCTGGTACTTAGGTGCCATTCTGGGCATCTAGGTACTTTTTAGATCTGGGTTTGCCCCTCTTTGCACTGCAAAAGAGGAGCATATATCAATGCTCTCTGTAGTTTTAGATGAGCTGTTTTTCAGCCACTTCTTCATAAATTCTTAGTTACTGTGATCATCATCAGCTTTGTAGATTCTATAATCAAGAAGGGAAATAAAGTTATTAGTTAAATATCTTTACTTCTTCAGATGTCTGAGCAATTGGTGTAGTCTGTATCTGTTCGACTAGCTCCATCTTTCTCTTTTTTCTGCAATATAATCTATTTTGCATTATATATAGGATTCATTTTTTGATCCATGCCTCTCTGATAAGGGGTGAGAGATAAAAGGTCTGACATTCTGTATGAACTCTCTTTTCAAATTTTAGCTGTTGACTTCTTTCAGATGCTCTCCTTTCTACCAACAGTCTTTAGTTATTGATTCTTTTCCTCTGGGGCCATTCACTTGATATAATGAAGGAAAAACGATCCATAATTTCTACTAACTTTTGGGCTCCCTTTCCTCTTATTTTATTCAGCAAGCAAAATATTAGAACTACCATAATTATGAGAGATGTAAGCAAGGTGCATACTTTATAAAGGAAGACCTTAGTATTTCAGTGCATGAGCATATCCCCTTTATGCATAACATCAAGTAGACTGTATGTTTATTTTTACCAATAAACTCATATGCATTGTCAGTTTCATACTGAATAAGTCTAGAGCCAGCAAAGGAGATGGATTTGGGCATGACAGCAACCACTAGGGCAGAGGACTCACAAATCTAAGGAAAGGAGTACAGACAGATCTAATCAGGTCAGAATGGGGGTCACTCCCCTGAGGCAGCCTGCAGGGAAGCCCAGGTGGATAGCTGTGCACAAACAAGACTAGTCTAGACCATCAGAATACAGTCTGTTTATTTTAGACTACAGGCTACCTGTTTCAGACAGTCCTGACATGTACATATCCTGCTGGCATCAAAACCTTTGCTACTTCTTGTCAATACATCCTATAAATATGATACATGGTATTTCCTGTTGATTGTTTTTTTTAATAAATTCTTTACAAAGGCATTGTCACTCAGAGTTCACAACATAAATTGCAATTCTTCTTTATTCTTCTACATTAAATTACCTCTCTGTAGAGACTTTTGCATTTTGTATATGCTAAGGTCTTCTACCAACATAGCTACATTTCCTATTATAGCTACAATAGATACAAAATATTAATGGTGGATTTTCCCCCTCTTTTTGTCATTGATCCTCTTTGTTAAACTGCACAGTATAGTTCATTAATATTTTTTTAAGTAACTTTAATAGATTTTCTCAGTCACCTCATTTTGTTTCTTCATTCCACTTTTGGATATGAGGTTTTCAATTGAGACAGACAGCATTTGTTTAACAGCATTTTTTAAACATGCATGTACCTACCAAGAAGTAGAGCTACTTGACTGGCAGACATGCTGTACACAGAAGCTTGTGCAAAATTTTTTAAACCACTCCTATGGCTGATTAGTGTTTTTAAGGTCTCCAGTGGAGGAAGAGAAATATTTGTCCAGTTAGAAGGGCCCATATTGAGTACTTTTTTTATAAGTAATCATTTTTCTTATTGCATGTTACTATTTGTTTACAAAGGTTTTATTTATCAGTTTTGCACTTTTGTTACATAGAAACACAGAAAATTTCATGTTAAAACCCAGTGAAACACATGAAGAATCAGAAACAAGAAAACTTTCTGATTCAATATGGAAAAGTGTATATGAATATGTTTTCTGTCTTCTGGAGCTCTTCTTAGTGTGCTTATTTCAAACACATGCATAATATAATCAACCCTAATGGGAAGACTGGTGTGTACTGGCATGGATTATGCAAATCACTGCATTCTGATTTTTTCTTTTGCTCAGTGCATTGGTGAGTACTTGTTAAATGAATAAAAAACAGCCAGATATTGGTTATGAAGATCAAGTTCTCTAAATCAGTAGATTACAGAAGAGCAAGTTTGCTTCTACAAATGCAAAGTATTTTTTTTTTCCTTCTGAGGTAATTTCATTTAGGTATAATATAAAATTATTTTATTTGAAGCCTTCTGATTATATGGAAGACTTTTGGGATACAAAAAATATTAAACATTAATCACTTATTGAAATATTAATCACTGCAGTAAACCAGAACTAGACTGAACAATAAAATACTGCAGAAGTATTTTCAGAATATAGTTTTTAAGACCCTGAAAAAGCACTGGTTTGTTGTTTTGGTCAGTTGTTTTGAAGGACTCTTTGAGAAATTTTGCATAGTATTTATACTACATATATCTGTAAAAGGAATCCATTAGTATATGGTGAATCAGTTTACAGTGAATCATTTAGGATATATATGTGTTGGCAGATGACTGAGAAAATATCAAAGGTCCACATTGCATTGTCTCTATTCACACATAGTTTTCCATACCCACACACAAGAGATTTCACTAAATTTTCTCATGTGACACTGATCTCTTCTCCAAGTTCAAGAGATCTTATTTATATCAGAACCTCATATATTTCTCAATTACTTTCTGCTTTTATCTTTTGAAGTGACTTTGGTGAGGTGTTCAACCCATTAGTTTTGATCTGTTAATCCAAGGTGCAAATTCCTAGTGGTGAAGAGACCTATGAGTATTTAAAAAATCCTAGTGACAGTGTTTTAGTGCTTATACTTAGTTGCAGAAGGTAAAATGGAATAATATCAGTGATGAGAAACTTTGTGGTAACAAAGAAAAATAAGGAGCAAGATCCGCCTAGAATACTAAGAAATAGGTGTAGTAATAAATTATTTTTGCCATAATGGATAAATTGAACGCATAGCAAAGTGTATTTCATCAGTTCTGTCCGCTCTCCAGCTAGTAAACATGGTTCCTTGACCATAGCAAATTTTTGTCTGGGTCAAAGTGGCACACAGACAAGACTCTAATGTTTTTGGTCAGCATACTTCCCCTGGTTTTTAAGCTTTAGCAAAGCAAGTGATCATCTAAATGATAAATAATTGTTTCGGTGTCCAGGATACTGCTAGGTTAAATATTTTGGTACCATGTCAGAATCCTTCATTCTAAGGGCTTTTGTTTAGTGTTTTCCAGGTGGCAGATTATGCATTTTTCCAACACTGTGCTTCACTGTAGCTGTGCACAAATTAAAAATAATTATTTTCAAACAAGCTGTGCCATGCTCCCATAAAAGCAATTTAACTAAAGTGTTTTTGAACTCTATTTGGACTTTAACTTCCCTCCTCCATTGGCATTCTTTCTCTTAAATGACAAAAAGCTGTATCAAAGCTGTGGTGGGTGCCATAGAGCTTTCCTCACCGTTAGCTTCTCTCAGAAGTTGATGACAGTGACTATTGTCATGTTGTTGACATGTGTAAGAAGCTGATTCCCAGAACATTATTAACATTATTCTTATTCTCAAGGAAATTTAAAGAATACTACTGTAATTTCAGTGGTATCCTACAAACATTCAGTCTTCTCTATTGATTAATCTGGTTGGAAAGACCTCACTCATGTCTCTCATGCCATTTAAGCCCAGTGATATAGATTTAAAAGAGGCTTAAGATGAGGGCACTAGAAGAGCAGACTATAGTATTGTGGTGCATTAAATAAAGTGGGGATTCTATTCATTACCACATTCCCCTTTTATTCAGCCAGTGAATAAGATACAAGGAGGTAAAGAGGCATTGCTTTAAGATAAGTGAATGAAGTGGCAGTGCCAGATTTACTTCTGTGTGTGCAATAGGACTAAGGCTCTCAGACTGCTGTTGAACACAATTGGAGACTAGCAGAGCCCTCGCTAAAGTAGGCTGTTGAAAGCCTACTCTTTCATTTTGCAAGAAAATTTCCAGAAAAGAGGAGTATGCAATAAATTTTTACCTTTCATGTTTTCCTCATGGAAACCATAGCTGTAGCTGTTGAGTACTGTAGATAGAGACAGGCCACAAGGAAATATCAAAGATTCAGTTTGCTATATTATTGGAAGCAGGGGAGTAAAAGAAGGTTTTGGGGCTACGTTCTTCTGAAAGAGTTTAAAAAACTGGATTATATTAGATATTCTGTAAAAAGTTTGGAATTAGATTTTCTGTAAAGGCACAGAAATTCTCATCTTTTAAGGGTAATGTAATGCATTATTCATTGTTTTCCTGAACCAAAAATTATTTATTTGTTACTAATTATTTATTAGTTTATTACTATTATAAATAATGATAAAATTATTACTATTATAAGAATTATAAAATTATTTATTAGTTTATTACTCTTAACTGTGTAGTTTTAAAAGCATTCTGGGAGCAGTTATTGTAACTGCAGACAGTGAGAGGATGAGATCCATTAAGTGGGTATTTAAAAGGATTTCCCACTGCATTTGCTAGAATGCAGTAAGTCTGCACAGATTCACAAAATGAAGAAATGTCTTTGTGTTCCTGGCTATATTAATATGTATACTAACTTTTTAATATAAGATTTTTTCAGCAAAGGGGGTATCCATGCTATCTTGCTGTGAATAGGTTATGGGCCCACTGTCAAATGCCTAGCTCTCCAGCCTCCTGAGCTCCTTGTGAATGGCTTCCCAGCATTCTGGGAGATCAGCCTCTCCTCCTTGGTCTGCTGGGAGATTCCTGAGGGCTGTCCTTGGCAGTGGCAATCTACGCAAAGAAGACATTCACTACCTCTGCCTTCTGTGCATCCTCTCCCACCAGGGCTGCTCCTCCATTTAGTAATGCGCCCACATTTTCCTGAGTTTTCTTCATTATTGATGCATTTGAAGAAGACCTTCTTGCTGTCCTTGACATCCTTGGCTGGTCCATCCAGATGGACCTTGGCTTTCCTCAACTCATTTCTTCAAAATCTGATAGCATCTCAATATTAATTCCAAGTGACTTGTCTGGGATTCTACCTTCTGTGTGTCTTCTGCTCGTGCTTGGGTTTTGACAGGTCACTGTTCACAGGTCAACTCTCACCCCCTTTGCTCAATTTCTTACTTATGCGATGAATTTTTCTTGCTTAATGTATGCATTGTTTTATAACTGCTTTGTCTTATGACTTTTTCCCTTCTTCAGCAAATTAAACATTCAATTTGCAGTCACAATGTCAGAAGCTAGAAAATGGCAAAGTTAAAGCACAGTAGAAACCCTCTCCTAGTGTTCATTTGTCTTGAGAGAGACTTGATTCTATCATTACCATGCTATTCTCTATTACAATTTGTGGTTCACTCAATACACAGAACAGATGGTGCTCACATAAGAAGCAAATATTTAATATTGCACTTTATCTTTGTTGTTCAGTAGGTACCAAAAAGAAGAATAATTCATTTCCAGAGGCTTTTCTGTATTGATTATGACTATAATACCTTGTTCACAAACATCAGTTACATGATCCAACAACTCAGGAATCTGAGTGTTTATTCCCATTTCAGAACCACATGATTTACAGTTTTCTCGTCGTCACACATGAAGGTCAGAAATTGCATAGTCTTTCCCAGTGCCCCATTTTAAATGACTAGACATGATTTAGTTTTTTTTTTTTTTAAGAAGTTGCTGCAATTTTCAGTTGCAGCTGTGACCTGTTCATCCACTTTTAGATCAGAATAAGTAATTTTCACACTAAAAAAGGAAATAATATCTGAGAACTTTTGTTTTGGGATGATTTGTAGAAAAATACATAGGAAATTGAAAGAGATATCTCCAATCCTCCAGTATTGGCAGCCTTAATAATTTCCTACTTAGCTAGTTTATTAAAAGTAAGTCTTTTAATTTTATGTGAAAATGAAATAAAACCTAGTTTTTATATAATCTTCACTCCATATCACGACTAATTCTAAAAGCACTACCAATACAAACATTAATTGTCAGTATGAAGTCATAAGGTCAAATATCTTTTGTAGATACTTTGTTCTTGAAGTCTTGGTTTGTGATTGCTAATTTATTATTAAAGAAAGAGAAAGAAATTATGTAGCACTCTGTCATATTGACATCAGTGTTATTTGGCAGAAGAATGAGAAGTGGATTCCATCCCTTGGGTTAACAAAATTAATCAAACTGTATGTTTGAATGTGGAGAAGCTGTAAAGACACCTTCAGTGTATTTTACCAGTGATTCCACAAATGTATCCAGATATTAGAGGAACAGTGAGGAGCAAGAGTCCTGCTTTCCCTTCAGACTCTGAAGAATGTCATGGGTCAGTGCACTTGCATGTGTCAGCTGCCACCCAGCTTGTGAACTCTTCCCATCTAATCCTGTCTTATTTTCTTCTTGCAGATGCATTCCTGAAAAGTACTGGTCATGCCCAGCTGCTTGATGCAGCACAGTCCATATATCATTAGGAGACAGACTCGGGAAATAGATAAGAAGTTAAATCTTCACTCAGAATGTGCGAAGTGATCCCTTCTTCTCCAAAGAGTACCATTTGGGAAAGTCTTTAATAGACCCAGAAAGAGCCAATGCAAACAAAAAGTGGTCACAAATTGCAAAGTTGTCAGCAATGGATTATGATGATATTGCAATGGAACGCTTGGGAAAACCAAAACCAGAAAATACTACAAGCCCACTTATGAGTGTGCACAGACTGAAAATATTAAACTGTTTACAGAAAAGTCAAAACAGAAGCATAACTGTCATTTTTTAAATGACCTTTCAAAATTTTTGAAGCAAACCACTTTAACTCTTATTTTGAGATCTAGTTTTAGAAACTGTAAACAGTGATACAGTAACAAGCTAATCAGAGGTTACACTTCTTTCTTCCATTACAGAGGAAAAGTGAAACAGAAAACATTTTATTCTGGAATGAAAATAAAAATAACGTTATCAAATAACATTTTTCATATTTATTTTCTCTGGAAAAAAATTGTCATTACATGCTGATCTGAATGTTTGGTCTATATTTCTGTTTGGCCAACCAAAGATGTAAGTATTTTGCTGTCTTTCCAAAAACATTATTCTTTTTACACTTCATCACAGGCTTAATTTCTTCTAACTGTGAAATGAGGTAAATGAAAATGCCAGCAAGTTATGAGGTGAACTTTGTGAAGCAACCCTCTTTTTACCCTCTTTTTAAGGAGTGTTGAGTAAGTATGTGGCAGAGCACAGAATGAAAAATTGTCATTAAGGAAATATATTCAGTTTAATTGGCTCTAATTACTTTTCTGTGTTTTCTGCTATTTTCTCTATAATTCCAGCAATTTAAACTGTACCAAGTAACATTATAGAACCACTGTTTACTTCAGAATAGCTTTTACTTCAGTGTACCCAGGTTCTAATCCCTGTTTGAAAGAACTGCAATTATTGTGCACTCAGCCCCATAATAATACTTCTATTTACTTGTTTATCCTTGTTTCCAAAACAATCCAACTGATTGCATTGATTGATTTATTGCCAAGTTAGACATCATCAACGGATAAAACATCCCAATTTTACCTCTCTCTAGGTGTTTTAAGCATATTAATTAAAGATCCAATCTAACCTCATGAAAATATAATATCAAAAATATGGCTTGTAAAAATAATCCAGGACTAAATAATAAACCTGTGAGGGAAAGAAAGAAAAAAAAATATGTTTAAACCTTTTTTGTAATAGTACTGAATGCAGCAGAGCACACAGGACTCAATTCACTTTTATCACCAAATACCCAGTTATTTTGCTACATAATAAATATCAGTTGATGTGTTGGTATTTGTAGAAGATGAAATGCAGCAAGCAACACAAATCTATGGACATAGAAGTTGTAAGTATTGATTCTTCTTTGTTTAAGATTTTTTAATGCCTTCTGGTTTACAGTTTTGATCGATCTTTGTTTTAGCCAGAAGTAACAGCAGAGAATGCAAGGGAAGGGTTCCAAGAGAGCTACCCTATAAAATACGCAAACTATAGGGCTGTTGGATGATGGCTTTAGAAGAATATTTGTTTAGAAGGTTTTTCCTCTAAACGAATTTTAATGGGTGGCAAATGGATCAACTGATCGTATTTCCTTTGTAATATCTAATATTTCATATGAATTGCTTTCAGAACTATAACAGAGAGGCTACATGCACCTGTTCAAGCAGTGTATATATATTGCTCATGGCTGGTAATTACAGCACTGGGATACTGAAATACTTTTTCAAGTTCTTTGTGTTTCCCTGCAGAGTGAAGAAAGCAAAAAAGGCAGTTTACACAGAAATTAAGTTCAATAAGCTATACTCTGCACTGTTCTGGACCTTGTAGTTGTTCCAAACATATATATTGCTGATAGTAATATTTACATAATTTCAAATTGATTTTGCACTATTCTAACTTTATGTTGATTATACAGCCTCTCAAGGCAGTCTGTTCCACTGAGTCACTATTTTCATTGTGAAAATTTGTCATGTAGAAAGAAATTTCATGTAACTTGATGCACAAATCCAACACGGAATTGAAATAGCTCAAGACTTCCATTGTGGCACGTGTGAGTCAGGATATCTCATATTCTCTGCAATATTCCTGGATGGTTCTCCGATGGCAAGGAAATCAACCTGGAGGAATACAAATCAAATAAAATCAAGTTAAATAATTTAAACTTTAAATGGCAAATGGGATCATTGACCACAGATGTACAAAAATGAAGAATATGAAAATCCAGAAATTTCCCACAGCTTCTGCTTAGCCTATACTTTATTTCCCAGTTGTCTGCAATAGATAGCATTATGAATAATGCTTTGGAAGTGCCATAAATCATGGAAGACATTTGGATTTAATGTTTGATTTATGAAGAAGGACAACAGCATTTTTGGTACTGAAGAACATCAGGTGCTTCAAAGCTAGCATCTACTTTCCAATGATCACAAGAGCAGTCCAAGGGGTCAAAGGTGTCTGAAATGGACCATGAAGGTATATTTATAGTGATTTTACATAATTAGTTTTTTATTTCTGGGGTTATTGTATATATTGTATAGCATACTAAAGAGCTTAATATCTGTGGTTTCTTCCAAACAAAGTTTTACATTTGTTTTAAGAAAAGTATTTACCAATAACTAATCCTTCTTCATGTAGCTACATCTTCTTTCACATTCAGTGATTTAGCTCTTCTCAAGCAGATTTGGAAAGGAGTCATGATGCATATAAAAGGGAGATTTGCTGTGACTGTAAGCACTGGATTAATAAGAACTCCAGTCACTTCTAGCACTTGGACCCTCTGCTGCCTGTTGCTGCAGCACCCAATTAGAGGAGTTATCCACAAGATGGTGTACTAACACAACTACTGGCATTCATTTTTCAAGGAAAATCGTTCTCAACTGAAAGAATAAGAAAGAATCCTTTCTACTGATTGTGAAAAAATTCTGATGCACAAATTTTTATCAGTATCTATTGCTGATGTCTCTCATGAAATGTTCATTCCAATTCATTTCCATTTGTCTATGTAGCAGTTTGGTGACTTCCAATAGCTACAATAAATATTAAAAATGTTTCTTTTAAATCCTGGAGCACTTTCTTATATACTTAAAGATGATTAATGGCCCAAGGTGCCACGGACAAATACAATTTTGTAACTGGTGAAAACATCTTTCAATAGTGAAGACACGATAGCCAGTTTTCTGAAATCCATATTCCTGGTACGCTATATAGGGCATGTCAGTACATGATTGTCACAAAACTGGTCATATCCCAGCTCTTGTAATAATCCACGGGTGGACTGTAATAATTCTACAGCAGGGTATAATCATCCCAGACACTTACTTTTCCGTTCTTGTCTTCTTTCAGAGTTTTGTTCTGATAATCGATTGTGTCTAAGATTTCTTAATTCCTGCAGATAAAGACACTAATTTAGATACTGGATATCTTTGGAATATTGTTGTTTTTTTTTTTTAATCAATGGAAACATCAGTCTATCAAGGAATTCTAAATATATGGACCTGCATTTCTTTGTAAGTGCTTTTTATTTATCTGTAAAGAGGCTAAATATGAAAATTTTCTCAACATGAAAAAAGATACGTGCATTCAAACATGAAAATTCACAATAGATAACTGTAAGTAACTAATTTTCCTTATTTATGCTGTAGGCAATATATGCGTTCATCTGATTAGGTGTATAGTCTAACATAAAAGTAAATGTATCCAAAATATCAGAGTCTGAATTAGTAAAAGTTTTATTAATATATGTAGTTTTTTGGCCTGAATCTGGTGCATTGCACTGAACTAAGCTGAGAATGTTTGGTGTTTTAAGACTTTAAAGCTTTTTAAAAGAATTTACACTTTCACCTGTTCATTAATTTTTCCTTAGAATGTGATAAAAAGCAAAATTAAAGACAAGCAGATCTAGAGAAAATGAGTCTCAGAGCAGACTCTCCATATCTTTTTTTTCTCCACTTAGAATACTGTTTCACATTAGTACAGTTCAGTGATTTGACTATTCCTGGCAATATCTAAGTTTAGTTTTCTCTGATTCTGGAAATGAACATAAAACATTGGTGTCAAAATGCTTTGGTTTATTTTCAAATAATTTAGTGCTTTAAGAATACCATTTCCTTTCAGATTTAAGTATCAACTATGTATCCAGTTACCTGTTTCTACAGGCATGTTGATGGATTGCCATTTTATTTAATCTAATAGCAGTAGTAGTCAAACCCTGCCCCTCCAAAGAATTTTGTACAGTGGAAAGTGCCCCCATTAAACCTTATAAAATGCCCTCATTAAACCTTATAATCATTCTATGTTCTGTACTTAAGCCTATAGAAGGCTTAAGTATAGAAGGCAAAATGCAAATCTGAATATACTCTTTTTAATTGACTACAGTGAAGTATAGGAGATGTAAAAATGTAAAACTGCTGTAGTTAATGTACTGAATATAGGAGTTTCTGTAAAACTTCCAGGTATGAAAAACTTACAGGCCAGAGAAATTTTTTAGGGAAGTACATCTCCTTCTGCTGATGTAAAGACACTGGGGCCACAGAGTGAACTGTACAGCTATGTCTTTTTTGTTGTTGTTTGGGGTTTTTTTGGGGGGTTATTTTTGGGTTTGTTTCTTTCTTTTTTTTTTTTTTGTTTTGTTTTGTTTTGTTTCAAAATTTTTTTTTTCCTGAAAAAATAACATTTTTGAACTCAGATTTCAAAATTCTGTGAGAACTACAGATTTCAATGTTCTTCTGGGGCAGAGATGTGACATTTTTTCTATGTCTCTGCAGTCTTTTAGTCATGGAAGGATCTAAATTCACAGAAATGAAGCTATACATTAGAAATCAAGCTCCTTACTAATGTGGTGGATAAGTCAACTTAGATTAATTGCACAATAAAGAATTGGTATTGACCTGGCACAAGTCATCAGATTCAGCTGTCCAATTTAAAAAATGATACTGGTTGCACAGCTAGTTTAATCAAGCAAGTAAATACTTTTTTTGAGTGGGGAAAATATATTTTAAATTGTAATAAGGACATTATTTGTAAATTTTATTACTTTCCTTGCATAATAAAGGAGGATTGTTAGTTCAGTTTTAATTTTTATTTAAAATGGGGGCTGCTTTTTATCTTAATGGGGTCACTTGCTGATGTTTTACTGGTGTGTCCTCCCTGGTATTGTCATGATACGCTAGGATAAGCAGGGTCGTGATGGTTCGCTTACCGATCCCAAAAGTGCAAAAGACAAACAGCAGGAGACTATCAGTGTAATCACAACAAATGCACATTTATTGGGTCCCCACAGCAAACACGATAGAAGGATTAGAAAGGAAATGAAGGTTAGAGAGAGAGACAGAGGGGAAGGGGGATATAGCTGCCAACAGAGAGACGAAATCCTTTTGGTCCAGCGAATAGATAAGAGTCTCAAAGTCTTGGTTTACTTAGGGATCTTTTATAGTCCTCTGCCGAGGGTGGGGAACAAGTAAAAGGCAATGGAGAAATGAGTCTATTGAAAAATGGGTACAGATGGTCCATGTTATGAAGCAGGGCAAGTTTCAGCAGTGAGCAGGGCCCATTGTTTCGGGACTGGTTACCATGGGAAATGAGTCTTGGTCCGGCGAACACACCTGCAGGCACCACGTGGCAAACATCCTGCTTCAGTCAGGCCCTGTGCTAGGATTATTGGGGTCTCAGTCTCAGTCCTTGGGAGTGAGCTTCCATCTCTGTCTGTCACGGTGGTTGTGAGGCAGATGAGGGATCTTCTGTGGGAGATCACCAAAGTTACCCCAGAAAGTTAATTTGGCCAAGAGGTGGGAAAATTCATTGGTTTGGGTATCGTGAAGCAGGTGTAAGCATACAGAGCAAGCCGCTCCTTACCAGGCCCTGCTCGAAGCAGTGTAGCATGGTGACACAACAAACACACCTGCAAAAAATCACTTGGAGAGCATCCACCTCAACCAGGCCAGAACTCCAGATGGGGTCTTCAGGATCTTAGTCTCCACCATTGAGACAATTGTGAGGCAAAAATGCGAGGAAATTTGGACCGTCTCTTGCAGGTATCCCGTGATAAAACACGTGGAAATCTTTCAAAACTGCACAAGGGGAGATTTTTGACTGAACATTTCTTTACCAAGAAGGCAGTCAAAAATTACAGTACAGTTCCTAGAGAGATGTTTGATGGCCCAAGCCTGGTAGACTTTAACATGTATTTGGACAATTGCGGAGAATATGGGCAGCCAGTGAGGACTTGACTGGCGCCCCTGTGAGTCACCCGCAGATTGATACACCCTGCGGGACCCCCATCCTCCAAAAGCTTGAGGGGAGGGGAATTCCCAGTAAGGACACCAGCACACTGGGACCAAGCAATGAGACTGACATCTACCATCACTCAGCGACACACTTACGAAATTTTTTCATGGAAGGGACTTTTAAAGAGCTACAAACAGCTACTCTGCCTGCAAAAAGACCATTAAACAGACTCTTGTAAACCTTCCCGATACATCTGCTGCAGCTTATGGACAGTAAAGCCCTGGAGGGTACTTATGGACAGTTATAAACAATTGCATGCAGATGTCAATGCCCTAGATATGTAGTCCTGTGAACCCCGTGTTTTTCAGTTTCTGTGAAGCTGCCTGTACCTTTCCTTGCCCTTTGTTCCTAAGAATGCAGCAAAAAGTGAAAAGGCCAAAATGGCTCAGAGTTGCTACCGTCTTCTCTGTCACTTTCTGCCCCTCCGCCACCCTGTCCCCCCTTTCCATGAAGGAGGACGAGGTCAGAAACCATCCAGAGCTGATGCAGGAGTGCTACCATCCTCTTGCCTCACCCCCGTCTCTTTCCATATCCCCCATTCCCTGCCAGGGAAGGCACTGGCCACGCCATCCCAGGCACTCCTTCCCAAAATGGCGCGACCACAGCCTCGGAAAGGGCAGAGCCTTGCCATGCGCTGCAAGCTGTCCCGCTGCTGCTTGCACCCTTCCTTGCTTCACAGTCATCACCAGAGAAACACCTACAACACCACTACCAAAGCCGAGCTCAAACACTAAGGACTGTGCGCCCATGAAAAAGGAGTCCAAGAACAGCACCCCTTCTGGAGAAGATCAAAAGCCAAAGGATAATGAACTATTAACCCACTAATCAAAAATGTATTCATTTAATTCAGTAGCATCATTTCTGTTAATTTATTCCCTGTAATTAAGCGTCAAATGCTTTTCTGTTAGTGTTAATTCAGTTTAATAATGTTCATTTTGGTTTTATAAACCATTAAGTCATATTCCCGAGAATTCTCTTGTTTTAAAAAATTTATAAACGGAGGAATTGTGGATCCTTCCCTTCTGAGGAGGCTGTAATCTGCTCTTAAGGCTCCTCCCATGGGACGCCTGATAAAACCCCACGGCCCTGGCTCTGCTCCCTCTCTCTGCTCTCGGCTCTGGGCTCTCCGGGCTTTGCTCAGGCTCCCTCCAGCTCAGGAGGGTCGGAGGAATGAAATGGACTAAAAACTCTGCTGAACAGCAGAGACTCGTCTCCTCTGTTTGCCCCGCCACCGCTGTGGCCTCCCTGGATCACGGTCCTCACTGCAGCCACATGCTGCTATGAATGGTGGAGAATGCAGAAGGGAAGGCTCCACAATCCCTTAATTTTTTTTTTTTAATTTTGGTCAGCCCAGAGATGGCCAGGTAGTTGAACTAGATTATTGTACTAGGTTCCTTCCAGATGAATGATTCTATTCTATTCTGTTCCAGCAACAGCTGTAATTAATTTAATTTATTTCAGGGGAATGATTCTTCATGTTCACAGAAACGGAATAAATACTTTTGGGGGTGAAAATTGTTAGAATTTCAAACTGAAGCTGTATTGATTGAATACTTCAATCTACATGCTACATCAGTTTTTTGTGCTTCCATGAAATGTCTTGAAAATTGATTCTTGACATTTAAGCCTCTTCCATTGATGTTAGAAGGAATAAGCCAAATCCTTTTGTTTCAATAGATCAGCTGCAGGTCCCAGTCTGTAAGAAAGCCAGCTAGAAAACTCAGATCCAAATTTTTTTCTATGAATGCTAAAAGTCCCAGCAAAACCGGACCATTAAAACAGATGTGGAAGCATACATGATGACAAGATTACATGATGTGATGTGTCTTGGGAAGATATTAGAAGCTTTAATTGTTAGGATCCCATTAAACTCTTACCTCACTTATGTCTCCTTTGAAGAGACTTCAAAAATGCCTAGTTTGGAAGAGATGCTTTGTCTGAGTTTGCACTTTAAAGGAGGAGGTATAATGAGCTTTGAACCAGCGCCTTGCCTCTGGGGTGAGCTGTTGTTACAGTATTTCATGACACATCTTTCCTGTTGATTGCTGTTAATGATAATTCTGAGTCAATTACGCAGTGGACATGAATTTTATTGTAAGCAAGGAGATATAAATGTATAAACCTGTAGTGAGCAACATGCCTAGGTTGACAATAGTTAACTCTCTGCTGGCTGAAGGGCTCCTTTCCTGTTCAAACTGGAAATGAAGAAAAGAGTTTACAGATTTCTAAAGGAAGAATGAACATCATCTGGAATGGAGTTTCCTTTTGCAATACTCTTAATGGTTTTTATACTTTTCTCATTCTTATTTTATTGGGATTTGCTGACTATTTATCCATCCCATTAAATAATGCTATGACCATGATTTTCAGTTATTGTTTCTACTTTTTCAGGGGACTTGTAAAAATAAATAAAGACATGTCAATTGATTAATTTACTGCTCATGCTCATTGCAAGTCAGAAATTAACAGAAACATTAGCAAAGAATGGAAGATGATAATAGGTTATTTCAAAAATAGGACTGCTAGCTAATATTAATAAAGTTCTCTAATATGTAGTTTTAATTACTACTTTAATTACTCCTTTAATTACTTTAATTACAGTAGAAACTAATACTGCTAGTACTTGGGGTTGTTACATTTTGCATTTGATTACAATGCTCCGAATTCAGCATTAAACAAGACTACTTTCATTTGGATATTTCAATTTTGTAGCTCAGATACATTATTCATTTTCCAGGTCTTGGCTATCTACTTAGTCATGTTGATTCTGCTTGTACAATCCAGATATTTTAGTGAAATCAGTATCCTTCTTCTAAAATTTCTGTGTAGTTACCTTTCATTTTTTATGCCCTGCCCTAGAGGATATATAAATGTAAGTGCTAAGTAATAAAATCTCTTAAATAGAAGACATTGCATTTATGTTTTGCTATCTCATAATATTTGCTTCAAGAAAGATTATTTCTACTTATCAGGCAGTCATACTGGAGTAGACCATACAGAAATCATAGGGACAGTATTTGGAATACAAACTTCTGTGAATGAGAAGAGGGTTGTTTTTAGAATGGATTTGCCTTATCCTCTGCTGAATCAGTGCCAGCTTGGGAGAAATAATATATCTTAATCTTTTGCATACACACCATAATAACTTGATTTTTACTATTGAACATATGTTATGTTGTAACACACTGAAAAGTGGAAGGAGTTTCTTGCGCAATGCATCTCTTGAGTAGATATAGATTTGGGTCTTGTGACTCAGGATGTTAACCTTCACTCCATGATCAAAGCTTCCCCTTCAGCTAATGCATTGATTATGCCCTCTTCCATGTAGCACTCATGTCTCTGTCTGAGGAAATCTCTGGAAATAGAAAAGATTAATTAGTCTGAATAACAATAAAAAATAAATTAAGATTGGTTTAAAAACAAAATGTCAAATATATCTTCTGTTTTCTCACTTTGTCTGTCTTTCCACTAACCCAAAAAGTTCTTGTGGACCTATTCCTGGATTTAATTTCAGGAAAATTACTAAGCCATTTGAAATCATACCTGCTGTGATTGCCTGTGCCTCTTTGGCTTGGGGGAAAAGAGGAAAAGAGGGCAAGGACCCTCCCTGGGGCCCTCCTGACTTTGCTCAGCAGATGGATTTCAGCTTGGGCATTCATCCTTTGCCTGCTTATACTTGCACCACTCTGTTCACTGGGATGTGGTGAGGACACACATGTTCTGACACCCTCAGATTCAGTTCCCACTGGTCACTTTGGGGGTCTTCCCATGCAAGGTGGAACCACCCTGCTTTTTTTCCAGAGCTCATTCATTGCTACACGTGAGAGTTTGCAAAGTGCACGCAAGCTGTAAAAGTTGGGCATTAAAAACTCATCTCTCATTTTCATTATTTCTCCTTTACTGGAAATTTCCCTTCAACCTGTGGTGGAATACATTCAGTTGTTTGTCTGAAAAATTAGACTATTTACTTTCAAATGTCCTTGAATTTGTAAAATTGTTTGCTTGAATTTGTACTTGTTTGGCTTTGAAATATTACTATTAAGTTTTAAGATATAAGTTGTTAAAGAACATTCATGCTATGAGATATATCATGAACAGATTAGGTGCTTCTTGCTTTTCCAAGGGACTTCTGTTCTTTCAACTAAACTTAAGAAACTCAGATTAAGCAGTGGATCCTAAGGAAAGTACTCAAAAGCTAAGGCTGATGTATTCTTTCTCCCCTTTCTCCCAGTTGCTTTAGGCTGAAGATTTCTTCCTTTTTCAGGATAAATATATAGTATTGTGAATAAACTAGCACTTTCCTCAGAGCTGTAAGTTATAAAAACCTCCTTTACTTTGTGTTGGTAGAATTGTTTCTAAAAGTTTCTCTGTGTGCCTTTAGAAAATGTCCCATCATTTATTACACACATATTTTTTTCCAGCTGCAGACTACAGATATGTGTCTTTATGAGTAGGAGTAGATTTCCTTCTAGTGGTATAAAGCTGATAGGCCAGGAGCAGACACTAAGGCATTTTCTGCAGTGCACTTTATTATTACAGAAACTATTAAATTGCAACTTGTGTGTTTCCTCCTTTATTTGTATGTAGTTGTAATGTATTCTTAACTGATTTTTGTCTGCTCTTTGAAATATCTACAAAACTTCAAAGTAAATCTCCTAAAAAGTTGTTCGGTTGTTTTTTTTTTCAGTCTACAACCTGTCTCATAAACCATAAAAAAAAACCTCTGTAATAAAAAGGATGGAATTTATAGATCATTGCTTTCTTAAAAAACACCAAACAATATACATGGACCCCAATAACCTTTATAGTAATTGTTGCTACCTTTATGCATTAGTGTGTTTCTGTCAGAAATCTGCATTTAGAATTTTTTATAATTCTATTTATTTCTTTCAATTTATCTAATCAATTATTTGATTATTACTTATTAGCATTTATTCTAAAAAGTAGAAATAACTAGGATTAGAAAAATGCAGAAATTGAACTGCATTTAAAATATTTTAGTAATTTAATTAACAGATTTAAGTAAATTGGTTTTTTTCCCCCAAGGGTCTGATTTTGTCAGCTGATGATAACCTCTTAGGTCCTCAAATTAAATTTATAGCAATAGGTATTTTTTTTTTTAATGCATGTTGGGAATAAATGTTCTGAAATATGTGTATTGGCTATGAAACATTCTGGTCATTCAGAAGGACTGAAGGACCTACATGTGGGAACTACATTGTGGTAATCAGTCCCCAGGGCTCTGGGAAATCTGGCAACTGGATAATTTTTGAAATTTTTAGCTAAACCAACTTGCTCCTTCTGTTTGCTCTTTTTCATATATATAAATAATTATTGAATTCCCTAGAGATAGAGAACAGCAACAATAAATAATGTAAAAGTCATCAGCTCCTCCTGCTTTAAAACCCACCAACTCATTGCTAAGTATGGATTAAAAACTATTGTCACCACATTCAGGAAATACTATGCGTAAAGAACAAAACTTCGCTTCTGTCTGCTTTGAAAAATGTAAAGAAAGGGTGTTTAGAGCTCTGCACATTCCAGTGTCAGGGAAAGGAGCTGCTTTGGACTGATGTACAAGAAAGAGAGGAAACAAATTTGCACATTTTTGCATGAGGAGAGGTTGCCTGTGGAAGAAAAGCCACTGTGAGATCTTCTGTGCACATAGCAGAAGATCAATAATGTTTTGCTCTACATAAAGAATAAAGTCCATAGCTCAGAAGATGTGAAGAAAAGAGTGACTCTTTAAAAATGTCTGTGACTGTGGGGGCAAGTGTGTGGCTAGGGAATACAGAATCAGAAGAGAAATGCTGAAGGGAATAGAAAAGTTGAAGAAGCCTTAAAGAGGAAAAGAATAAAAGAGAAAAACAATATGACCAGCATGGATATATTTTTTAATGTAAGACTAAAGGATGTTGCATGTACTGCTTTAGAGAATGCCAAGTATTTGATTAATATACTTTCCCTGCTTGGATTATGAAATCAAGTTTTTGAAACAAAGACTTTGACCATTTAATTCTAAAGTCTACTAAAATACATTAAGAAAAAAAATTACAATTAAGAGAAACAGTTCTTGTAAAGATTAAGTTCTCTGAACATTCAGGTTTAGGATGGTGAAATAAAAATAGGGACAATATGGAGCAACTGATCATAATTAAGCTTTTAGTGTTTCATAATGTGCTTTTGGTGAGAAACTTGTATATGTCAAAGGAAAGTCAGGTGTTTTAGATTAAATTTTGGCTGTATAGCCCTCAAAACCACAATTCTAATCTAAACTTTGGTTTATGGTATACATATTAGAATCAGGAGATAAGAAAGCAGCACAGGAGCTCAAAGGCTGTGGAAGTAGAATGTTCCTGTTACTGCCCATCAGCAAAGAAATATGCAATTAACTACCGACTGCTTTCAGACATTTTCAAAAATGCTGATTTATGCATTTTACATTAATGAAATTTTTTTCTGGACTGTCGTGGACATTATAATACTGCCCTTGACATAGGTCATTACACAATTCATGTGCTACTCAGTGTCCAGTGATGAAACAGTGAACTTTGAGACTACTCCAAGGCGTTGTTGGCAATAGAGAGATCTGTGACCAAGTGCACAGGTTTGAAAACCTATATTAGTTGTTGAATTCACTTTAAAGGCATCTTAAAATGGGAAACAAGAGCATCCAATTATTTATGAGACAGTGAAGCCATTTTTCTTTGTAAGTGTTGAGCATTACAATTCTCATTACTTTTAATTGCTGTAAAATGCTTGGTACTTTTAAAAATGAGACTTTTGGAGATAAAGAGTAGACTGATAGTTCTGTTATCCTCTCCTTTATCTCCTTTAGCTCATGTTCCCTCTGTGCTATTCTACTTGTCTGCTTTCCTTATGAACTTTCTTCAGTACTTTCAAAGCTGTATAGCCTAGATGTCAAGGGGAAATGCCCACTAAGGCAGATTTAAATTTTAAGGTTCTTCAGCTTTCCTCTTAGTTGTTATATGATAAATGTGGTAATTTGTGATTAAAGGCTTTATAATGTACATTTACCAAAGCAAATAAAACCTAAGGCCTCAATAGATCTTTCCACAATTTTGAAATATACTGGTCTTTAATTGTGAGCAGTATGGACATGCAATCAGATACCTGTAATGTCTTGTCCTGCTTGTTTGACAGCAGACTCAGAATCCTACATCATTTACCTTTCTTCTGTGATACCAGAAAGGGCTTGTTTTTGTAAAATTGATAACAACAATGATATATGGGATATGCATATATCCCTTATATGCATATCCCATATACCCTTGGGATATACATCGCAATCAAGTGTCCCTCTTCACTTTAATTCTGTACGCTCAAAATTTCTTAGCAGTACCAAACAGGGAAAAAAGGAAGTAGAGTATGTCAAGCTAACTACAAACCTTAATTCTGGCTTGGAGATGCTCTTGGGATTTTTCTAGTTCATCAGCCAATGCTGAGTCAGAGAAGCATGTTATTTGTTCTGTTGAATTCTTGGCACATGCTCATGATGAATGTGAAAAGTTGTCCTCTTTGTAAATAAATAGAAAAATACTATAAGGAACAAGTGAGCAGATTATGGGATATATAGTAGTGTTTTGTGCCTTTTTGTAGGAACAAAAACATAGAATTATAAACAGACATCATTTTTTGACTCGCTGTTTCACAACCAGATTTTGGTATTATGCAGTCCAAGAAAAGAAAAGAATAGAATTATCATCCATTGTTCACAAGGATAGGAGACAGAAGAAGCCAGGAGAGTAAAAGCAAAAAACAGTCTATCAAAATAAATAAACTCCAGTTTATGCCTATCAGGGAAGAGAGTTGCAAGATAAGTGTCAACAGTCCCAGCCCATCACAATCCCATTTTATTCAAGAAAACATATGCAGAACTTTCTCCTAAATATTAAGTAAAACAAATGATTGTGGGTAAGGGGGATATTAATGATGAAGTATGTTTATTAGTCCAGAAAACCAGGCAAGAACTTGAATATTTTATCTCTTTCTTGTCTTTACTTGGTGAACCCATGAAAATATTACATGGTATTTATGATGTCAAACACTCAATTTAAAAAGAAAACAAATGAATTCTTGAAAGAATTAAATTTTCTTCTGTGATTATAATACTCATAAATAAATATTCTAAAATTTCTGGAGAGCAGTGAAATGAAAGTAGTGAGAATTATTGCAATAAAGGGACAAGGACCATAGGTTTTGAATGAGGCAGAATATCTGATGCCAATATTGGCATTGTTATAATCTTATTTTCTTCTCTTTCCTAATATGAAGGATTAAAAATATTTCTCTTTCATAGGAACACAAAGCTGGTTAAGAAGTACTAATCATAAGTTGTGCCCAAATTCAACACAGAGATCGTCTACAGGACCAGAAAATATTTTTTTAAGACTATGATGTGAACATACTAAATGAGGATACTTATCCTCACAGGACATGACCTCTATGAAATTTTTCTTGCTTATAGTATAGTGGTTTAAAAGAATGATGAAAGTACTGATGTTGTTTATCCATACAATGTCAGTGTGATGGGAGACTGTCAGTAATATCTCCTAAGATGGCAGTCAAAGGTAGACCATATGAACTATAAAAAATGGTTTTCATTCTTATTTTGGTGACCAGTGAATTATGAAAAATAGATATTTTTCATATAAATTATTGCATACAATGCTTTTGAATCTCTCAAAAAAATTTTGTATAAATATTCTGGGGCTTATCAGCAGGGTAGTAGAGTGTTAAATCATCCCTTTATTGAGCCCAGTGTACAACTATGACATAGACTGCAAGCTGCTATCTCACTTACCTATTTAGGAAAGGAATGCAAATGGCAATGTAGGAATTCCTATATATGCATAGGAAATAGGAAAAAAAATGTAACTTTAAAGTGGGATCCTTTTCTGCCATTCAGAGACATTACATTAAAGAAATACTCAAAGCATTAGCTAAGTAGAAAAACATAAATCAAGTTGACATCAATTGGACATGAAAACATAAATCAAACTGACATGACTTAAATTACTTCATGTACATATACATAAAGCTTTAGACTGTAATTCTGAAAAGTGGTTTTTTTTTTGTTTTTTTTTTTTAATAAAAGGAAATAAGGACACATGACAATTTGTAAAATTTCAGTAGGCAGGAGACTGGAAGGGACATACAGAATACCTATATCTATTTTTCTCTTCACAGGTACCTTTTTTTTTTCTGTTGGCTCATGGCAGCTCCAAATCTAATCCATAGAATAGTTTGGATTGTAAAGGAACTTTAGATGTTTAGTCCAACCCCCTTCCAATGAGCAGGGACATCTTCAATTTGATGATGTTGCTCAGAGGCCTGTCCAACCTGGCCTTGAATATTTCTAGGGATGGGACATCCATCACCTCTCTGCGCAACCTGTGCCAGTATTTCACCACCCTCATTGTAAGAAAACCTACTTCCTTATATACAGTCTGCATCCACCTTCCTTTAGTTCAAAACTATTACCCCTTGTCCCGTCACAACAGGTCCTAAAAGCTTTCTCTCCATCCTTCTTTTGAGCCCTTTGTAAGTAAGAAAGGCCACAATAAAGTCTTCCTGGAACCTTCTCATCCCTTGATGAGAAGGCTAACTAATCTCCGCTTTCTTGCCCTTTCCACAGAGGTGTTTCACCCCTCTGATTATTTTTATGGCCCTCCTCTGGGCCTACTGCAACAGGTCTGTGTCTTCCCTGTGCTGAGGGCTCTGGAGACAAATACTCCATTTAGGGTCTCACCTGTGAAGACAAGAGGGCTCCTTTGTCCAACTGATAAATGCATCAATAACTGCATGGATTTGATAGATTTTTAAAAGAGAACTTGTCACTTACAGTTTATATCATAAGAATCCTTTTTAATTCCTTAGAGTTAGATTTAGTTGTGTTTTACCTCTCATTTAAAACATAACAATTCTGTCAATCTCACTAAAGTTGTACCTACTTATAACAGTGATACCAGCTCAAAGAAAAAATTGTCAAAAACCACCTCCAAAATAAAACCCCCTCTCAATTAAAGCCCCTTGTGACAATTTGTGCCTTTCAGTGGCATAATTTTTATTTGATGATTCAACCTAAACAAAGCATTGTAACGAAACATTGGAATATCTAAAATTGCAGATACATAGGGTCTTACTAATGCTTTATCATTGGAGTTTCAAAAGGTTTTCTCTTGTAATGTGTCACTTTAATTTTGGAAGACCTAGTACTTAAAATTATTTTAGACAGTCCAGTGGTTAAGTCCAAAGGTGAGAGTGCTCAGAAGGCTTGGGTCTCAGTGTCATCTCTGCTTCACTTTAGAGGTAATTAATTTCTGCTCCTGTCATAGTGTTGCTGCAGCAGGTACAATATTAAAAGATGCAACTTCACGTTGGTACTTATGTCAGCCTGCATATGTCCTTAGAGATTTCTATAAACTGCAAGTTTTCTGGCACAGAAATTCAGTTTAGCTGGTAACAGTCATTATAGTCTGTTCTTATTTCCTTGTAGAAATGCGTATTAACATAAAACCCAAGGCCTTATTGACATATTTTTGAAGTGGAAAAGGTGAGAATGTATATTTAGTGATAAAAGTATCTATACTAAGTTCAACTCTGTCAAATTCAGTTTACCACATTACAGTTTTTCTGCACATTAATATGACACTGGATGTACAATAAATATAAATCAAATTTAAATGCATAACCCTGTGTGAGGAGAGAAGGAATGTCTGAATACTGATTAAAAGGCCCTTCTGGAAGACTTCTGATCTTTTTGAGAGTTAAAATACCAGAATATTAGTGTTAATTCATGCTACTGATATAAATTCCCTCCAGACTTTAAAGCAAAGGAGAGCCATGCATTGCTTGGCCTTCCTTCTAAATTTTTTATGTATTCTTTCTAAAACCTACTCATTCCTTCTTTGAGAAGAAATATATTAATATGGTAACAATATAGGTGAATCTCATCTTATAATAATGTAGAATTACCTCTATTATTTTACTGGCCATATAATGGCTAGACAAAAGTTTTTTTTCTAGAAATTTTCAAAACATGATCACTTTTAATATTTGATGCCTTGGTATATTACATCTAGCTTTTATTCTATTTTCTGGCAATACAAATATAGAAGAGGAACAAAATAAATTTTAAATGTGTTTTCAATTGAAATCAAGATCATAATTCAGGCTATAATTCATCTGGACTTATTCATCTGTGTTCTGCTTTTCTTTTTAGACATGTCATGTTTCTGACAAATGAACTAGTTCATTTACTTTGAGTTTAATTGATCTGCAAATGAGCAAAGATACAACTTCAGAATTCACCTTATAAGGCTTATAAAAGTATTTACATTTTTTTTTTTAATTACAGAACATTACATTTTCACTTTATATATTTATTTTTTTTAGTTCACTGACTATTTTCCTTTTCCCTTTGGACAAGATGCCAATCAGCAAAATGCCAATTCTTGTTTGACCCTTAATGTATTGCCTTTCATGTTGATGGTTAGTATGATTGAACTCTACCTTCTTTGAACTCTAGCTTCTTAGTAATTGCTTCCTGATTAGGCTGGTAGTTGTGTTCTATCAATTCATAAGATGCAAGTGCTGGGTAAAAAGAGGTCACTTTTCCATTTTGCACCATTTCTTAATTCCTCCAAGTTTCTCCACAAATAACATTATTATTTTCATTCTCTGGTGGCACGACTGGCTTTGGACAGTTCATTCAACTGTGTATCACTCCCAGTTTTGGCCAAATAATCTCATGTGTGATGTTTCATCAATAATACGCACTTTGAATTGTAATCCTTGCTTTTAAATTCACTACAAGCCTCCATATAAATTCTCCACAACACTGTTACCTAGTTTGTCTGTCTCTTGAGTGAAGAAGGGGCCTCAGCTGATTCTGCGGCATGCTCCATCTGCTCTCCTGGAGAAAGCAAATGACTTCAAACTTGAAGCTCAGCTGCGGTCCAGCTGTCAGCTTCTCCTGCTTGAGGTGCCACTGCACAAGAGGATCCTGGCAGATCTATCAGTGTTTGCAGCGATCTCTGTTGCTACCCCGTGAATACCAAAATCAATGTGCACCGTGGCCATATTTAGTAAGCCATTAGAAGGTCAAAGACAAAACTAACAGCAATTTGGTTTCCATTGTTGCAGTGCCTCAGCATCTGAGTAATTAAGCTTTCTGTTGCCATCACCAACTTAGTACCGCCAAAATTCAGTTATACAGCCTCAGCACCAAATGGTTTTCCTCACAGGAATGACCAAATGGATGAGTACAATCCTAGAAGAGTAGAACCCATACACCTGGAACACAGAGCTGGGATAAATCCAATCTTCAAAAATTACTGGAATTCTATTATGACTCTGTGATTTCTCCTGTCCTAGACAAATACTTGAAGGAAGATTGCAGTTCAGTTATAGCTGACACTGACTCTTGACTTACTGCATATGTCAAGCTTCCTTCTGCCAATGTTAAAATAATTTTTATTAAAATTATTATTCCATGACTGTGGAATAAATTGCAATTATTTAAGTAGCACGAGGTTTGGCTCTGAACTGCTAAATGAATTATTTTGATAACTCTTTGTTTAATTTCATCTATTTTCTTTGCAATCAAGTGATAATACTTTGCCCTTCAACATTAATAACTTTCCATTAATTTACATCTTCAAGCTGTATTCTTATTGCTTATAGCAGCAGTACTATAGGAAAAATATTTCCTCCTAAAGTTTAAGAGTCTCTTCTGTAAGTGTCTGGCTTTAGATAATTAATGGAGACTGACTTTAAGTCAGTATATATTTTATTGTAAAGTCTAATTAAGCAGAATATAATCTTAACTGCCTTAAAGGTTAAACTGACTGATGTCTCCAGTAGCTCTGTCTCAAACATTGTGCACTTTTGTAGCATAAAAGTACTTTACTTTTGTAAGTTGACCCTGTCTATTTTTTTCTACTGGTATTTGAAAGACCAGTGGCAAGTCCTCATGTCCAGATGTGGTTGGACAAGCTTTATGTCACTAAAGAGTGTTTTCATAAATTTGGTAAAAGATGTAAGGTGTGTTCTAGAATTCAAGACCATATTAACCCTCTAACATTTAAAACATTTATAACTATATTGTATATAGAGGGTGTTTCTCATGAGGAATGTAATTTCTATCGCAAGCCCAAGACTGTCCAATACAGTATTTCTTACCTCCAGAGGAATACGACTGATCCCTCTGAATGACAAGTGGAGTTAATGGGCTCACAATTTGCAAAAAAATGCCTCTGGTTTTCTGCTGGGCTCTTTGTGACTCTCTGTGTTTCAACTGTACATTTTGGGTAACCTGAAGATGTTCCTAGTGAGATGGAGACAGTAAATCACCATTCTCTTCCCCTGAAAGCCTTAATATGAAATAGTCCTCTCCTTTAACTTAGATACATGAGTTCATTGAATGGACAGAAATAAGGAAGGAAGAAAAGTTACCATCACAGCAGCAAATTTTAAATTGTATACATTAATTAATTTCTGCAAGTTAATAACGTGAAATAAATTAGGATTTTTTTTATTATCATTACTGTTATGAAAAGACAAATAACCATTGAAAGTGAGATTGTTGAGTTTCTTCAGTAAGAAATACTATCTATTGTAGCTTAGATTTGGCATTCCCCTGAAAATTTTTGCTCACAGCAATTGTACTGAATATAGGATAAAGTGCCTTTTACTCTTATTTTTGAACCTTATGTTTACTGAATCCTCAGAAAAGCCTATTTGGTATTCTCACACTCCTACTCCAAACAGATATATCACAGTTCTATGTTAAGTCAATTAAGAAAATATTTGGAATTATTCTCAGGCACACATCCCTGTAAATCAGTGTGAATCAGTTTATAATTTCCAGCTCCAGATCCTGGACAAGGCCTTTCTGGTCCAAATGTGATAAAGTATGCGGTAATATTCCTTTAGATGGAAAGAAAATTTTATGAAAGCAAAATTTTTCGACTTAGAAGGTCAACAAATTAAGTCAAAACAGCAATGTAATTTATGGTTTCATTAATGAGCAGGCAAAGTATGCTAATGGATTAAAATAGTGACTTTTTATATTGACACATACAGAACAAATTAGTAACTTGTTTCTCTATTTCCTGTAAGAATCACATAAAAGCCATATAGATTTTGATAATTAATTTGCTAAGTGCTAAAATGTATTTTTTAAAGTCAAATTTTTAAAATTCATATACATGTTATATAGATTTTGTATCCATTGAGAGCATTAACTGTGAAATAGGATACCACTGGATGTAATATAACTAGGAAACTTTTCTCTTATTAAAAGCAGTAGTGGCTTTTTAATTGGTCTATTTGGTTAGATGCATCCTGAGAATGAGCATGGTCCAGAAACCTGAAAGGTATCAGGAACGTTTTTTTTTTAAATTTTAACATTATTGGGAATTAGAAAGTCATTTATACCCTTATCTTTAAATTATTGTACTTTGTGTTTTAAGCTTTCTGGTTTTTAAATAACTTAAAGGAAGCCATGATTATGTTTTGGAGAATATACTGAAATTTTCTGTAAAATCTGGATCAACAGGTAACACAGCACAGTTCTGCTCTGGACTTTATTTTTTGACTTTTCTTATCATTTTGAATTCAGCTACATATACAAAAGAAGAAAAAAACATTTTCATCTATATCAGTTAAGTATCTAGTCACAAAAATGGGTGTGTAAGAAAAAGAAGTGGGAATGAGCGACAGAAGCAGGAGGTGCCATGTGCCGGTTTAAAAAGCGCATGAACATATGGCCTGATTTGCAATACTGCAGTTCAAGATAAAATTTATTCAGTTTTACTGATATTTTGGTGCAACTATTACTGTGAAGATTGGTGAAGATATTTTTAAAGACTAGTGCAAACATTTCTATGGAGAGCTGGTATTAGAAAGCCATCTCATAAATTGTAAACTATCTTTTACTATATTAAAAGAATTATAATCACATAATGAAAGAGAATGTTGTCATGTGATGAATATGCAGAGGTTTTTCTAGTCTAATGGCTGTTAATGCACTAGTGGCCACCATTGAATAAAAAAATTAAAGTGCTCACAAAGCAGGTTTTTAACATTTTCATAAATGAAAAATTATCTTTCAAAATATTTTGTACTGTGTCTACATGTCAGTTTACTTTTACTTTTAGAATAGGTTGGAAGAATAGATCTGCAAAGTGTTGGATGTTGTGCCTGAATGCTTGTCCATTTGTTGTGCCTTTTCAACAATGATAGTCTTATTTTATTTAAGCTTTACCAGATACCTTTATTTGCTCAGGGCTTTCTATATAGCATTTTTAGCAATGTCTTCTGTCAATGATAGATTATTGTATACTATCTGGATACATTCACTATAGTGGAATTCAACTCCTAATTTTAACACAGAAATAACAAATTCCTTCAGGAACAATTTCATAAAGAAAATACAATTTCTACCCTCTCCTCCCCATCAGATAATTTTCAATGTTTACCTTGAATTGAAAACAGTACAGAATCTGTCTTCTCAGTTGTGTTTCTAATGACACCACAAGCTGTTGGAAAACAGAGAAGTGTTTTCAAGCATTTCTGTACATTTTCTGTTGGGGAAAAACCCCAATGATATTAACTTAAAGAATAATTGAGGGATCAGCTTGACTGTTGAAATTGGGGGAAAGAATTTGATATTCATTCAAGAATAAATTTTTCTTGTGAAAAGACATGTCAGTAAGTGGGAAAGATTTTAGCAAGGGCCATGTGGTTTGGTCTAAGATTATTATGAATGTTTTAGAGGAACAATATGCAGCCTCTGTCAGCTGCAAATGTGGACTGTAATAGGAGCTGGAAGTTACAAAGGAGTGCATGAAGAGACATGAAATCTCAAGAAGAATCATTAAACAAAGGTATACAAATGAGTGATAGGTAACTAGTCTTGGGATGGCTTCTGTCTAATATCTTCACAGATTGGAAAAGCAGCTCTGATTTAAAGACAAACTTAAAAAAACTTTCTTAGAACTTTTTACTTTTGTTGTGAGATATGATTAAGTCACGATCTACCTTATAACAGAATAACAAACTAAAAATAAATTAAAAAAAAAAGCAAGTGGAGAGTCAAGTTGGACACCCGTAAGAATTATTTGGCAAGCACCTTGTACAAATGATAACTTTAAAAACAAATAATGATTTGTTTTTAAAATATTTGGTTTTGATCAAAAACATTCTCTGGAGATAATATACTTATAGTAGTCCCATCATGTATGAAGACATTTAATGAGATAAACAGCATTCTATAATTTTAATGATACAGTAGGGTTAACATTGTACATGTATCTCAATGAAATTACGATTCTATAATTAAACCAGGAGAGGAAGAAACTTTCTTCCAATATTATGTCCAAGGTGTAAGAAGCAGTCCGAAGCCCCCTCACCGCCTCATTTTCTGTCTGCCTCCTGATTGCTATGAGGGGGAACCCCTCTCCCTCTGCAGTTCTGGCTTGGAGAAGGTGACAGTGCAGGTGCAGGTGCTGTACCATCACGATAGCTGTTCGAACAAGGCCAGGCAAGGGCTTGGCAAGGAATTGGCAAGGACCTGGCATAGACCCAGCAAGGAATGGCCTTGCCCACTACAACGGTTTCTCCACCTTTAAGGCAAATGAGCTTTTGGGGTGACTCTGGTGGTCTCTCGCTGAAGAACCCTCATCTGCCTTGTTACCACCGTGACAGATGGAGATCGAAACCCCCCCTCCCAAGGACTGAGACTGAGACCCCTACCACAGGGAGTGGGGGAAATGGTGGTGTGACCACAAATGACATGACCTGTTCTTCTCCAGTAACTTCAATGGACTTACTCTTCATTGTGTTCGCCCTGCATTGGTGGTTTCAGTGCACTCACCTGTTCCCCTGCAGCAATTTCAACAGACTCTTATTGTTCTGCATATTCCCCCCTTTTTCCTTTATGGACTGTAACTGGTCCCCTGAGCTGACCAGAACTTTAGAGACTCTCCCCAACACAACTAGACGGATCCCCATGGTCCGGACGAGTGAGGATCTCGCCTGTGTTGGTAGTTATTCCCATCCCCCTCTTCTCTTTTTCTCTCTGTCCTTTTATCTCCTTTCTGACCCCACTATCGCATTTATTGTTTTGGCCCCTAATAAAGGTGCATTTGCTGTGACTAACTGATAGTCCCCTGCTGTTTGTCTTTTGCACTTTTGGGATTGGTGAAAAGAACCATCCCAATTCCTTTGCCCCTACAGGTGGATCCTGACAAAAGGACAGCTGCTTTGTAACTTGGAAAGACTTGTGACTGGAATGTTACTCCAGGGTTCAAGGTTCTTCATGTGGGGGAGTGGTGAACATGGGAATACTCTGAAGCTTCTTCTATTTCAAACAGAAAACCTGTGACTTTCCCCTCTATGAAGAGTGGAGACTCCTGATGGCTTTTAAAGTTAAAGTTTAGTAATCATCCTAAAGTTCTGCAGATAAATGCAAGTTGAATGCCTATTATCCTGAAAATACCCTCTGGCAACTTGCTCCATGCTTGAATTCTTGCTTTATTCTAGAGCAGACAGAGCTGCATAGGGATGATGATATTACATGGGCTGGTTTTGTGCCAAAGTCCTTTAATTTATATACGTGGGTAAGGAAAAAATATACTCTTCAGGAAACTTCATAGACAACTTTGGAGTTTGTTTTGGATATTTTTTGAAGGCCATATGAAAAAGTGTAAAATAATATATGAGAATTTGTGTGTCTCTGACTAAATGGCATTTTATTTATGGTTCTCACATAGTCAGTATTTGCTTTTGTACACATAAACCCTCTTTATCAGGAGTTTGAAACTCCTGATAATTAAAAAACCCAATAGAACTGGCTATTAGTCTAGACAACTGAAAGTAAGTGCTTTGCAAAAGTAAATACTCAACTCACCAGATGGGTACATGGGACCAAATATTGTTTCCTTAGGGGTTTCAATTTTTCAAAGAAGAGATCACTTTCAGAAGAGTAAACTAGCTACCAAAAATGAATGAAATTTATCAGACTTAACATATAATTACCTTAAAAATTGTAAAATTATTGCTTCAACATTTTTAGTCTTCTGATTTTATTCACAGATTTTTTTTCCCAAGGTAAATAATCTATTAAAATATCCTAAATAATTGCCTTAGGAAAAATACCTAGTCTTGATATATTATTTAGCACTGTAATAAAGAAGACAATTCTCCAATGACTAATTTAATCTATGCATTAGATTTTCTAAAGGGTGTTTTTACACTTGTTCATTAAAACCTATTAAATGAATATTGATCATCTTTTAATAGCATAGTTTTCTTTCTTGAATTTAGACTGTGGGACAAACCTGATTCATTTTATAGATATAAAAGCATTTATATGTATATGAATACATATATATAAGATTTATATATTTAATGTCGGTTTTCCAAGACATTACTTGCATTCTTACTGAACTGTAAAAGTTGTTCAACAAATTTGTAATTATACTGCTTTTTATGGAAAGGAAGAAGTCAGGATTGATCCGTGTGATATATATATCTGCTAGCTAATGTTGCATTCTCAGCTCTAGTTTTACTGCTCCTGTAATCTCACATTAAATTCTTACAAGGCAAACACTACCTTGCGTCAGAACTCTACTTTATTTTCACCCTTTCTCACCTCTTGTCACCAATATGTCACCAATAGAATTAGATTTCATGTAACACCTGGGACAAGACAATTGGAAAATATATAGGCATATATTAAAAATAAATACATACATACATACATACATACATAAATAGTATGGTATACTGCAGTTACAATGGGTCACATTACCTCTGTGTTATTATATTTTTGTGTTAGTGAAAAAGTCTGTGAAATAATGTGCTTAATACTTTTGTGTCTTTTACACACGAGACCCTTTATACCTTTCTTTGCCCACACCTCTGGACCAGATCCCAGCTCAAAGGATCAAGGTCTGAATGATAAACTTGTACATAATGCATGTATAAAAGTGAAACTTTGCTAAGAGCTGACAAAAAAAAAAAGCCCTAAAGATACAATATCTGGAAAATGTTGATATTTCATGCGTTTGAATTGTAATCTTGGTATTTACTGATGCATATATTCTACAAGACAGGCAGAGAACCTGTTTTGTTTTTACTGTGAAGAAGAGTTTTCCTCTGTAATTTTGCCTCTACTCTGTCAAATCTATTTACTCACTATTTTTTTGCTCTTTGCCCAGTGCTGAAATGAACTGGTGTATTTTCTTCTCTGTGTTATGACTGATGCTCGCTCTTGATCTAATCCCTGTTTTTTCAGTTTTGAAGACGTCTTGAGAATAAAATCTACTTCTTTACTTATTAATGTTACCTTTAGTTTGGCAGAGAGATCAAATTAGTTATATAAATTATAATTAATTATAAATTGTAATATAAATTATATATTTATAGAAATACTCTATAGCTAGAAAGTAACTCCTATTAAGTATCCTTTGCAAATGCCTTTAGGCAGATGTTATTTTAAGTATGTTCTCTGGCTCAAATTTATATTTTAAAAACCATGTATTAAAATTAAATAACAAAGAAAATTGAGTCTGGATTACTTGTTACACTGTCCAGCAGAGCTGTCAGAACTGAATTATATTGGGTAGGCATCTGGCAAGGAGACTTTTATAAAAGGTAAAAATAGATAGCAGTTAGCAAATTGCAGATTTTCTGTGTAGTGCAAAAGGGGAGATGGTATGTCCCTTGTACCTTTATGTGCCTCTATTCCAGATTCATTGCTTCACCTGACATTAAACCTTTCGGGACCTGGGCTTTCATATTGAGTGATAATGCAATTTGTTGCCCAGTATGGTATACTTTGTATAAAAACTATTAATTTTCTATCTTTTTGGTATGCAATGATTTAATTTGTATTGAAGTATGTGATTAATTTGGTATAAAAATATTTAAAGATTATTTCAGTTGGAACCATTTGAGACAAAATTTTAGGATTAATGCTGCCAAATTTACAGAATTGTAACAAAACTGTTTTAGAAAACTTCATGACAAAGTAAAACAAAAAGAATTCTAGTTTTTACTATTTGTGATATTGATAATTCAATATTCAAAGTCTGGTGGAAAATGATACTCCTCAGGAGTTGGTGGCAACCCATGCTGTTAAACATTTTTGTCAGTGACATGGACAGAGGAACTCTGAGGGCAGTCTTGGAAAGTTTTCAGATGACATCCAGTTGAATTGTGCAGGTGACATGCTGGAAGGAAAGGATGGCATCCAGAGGGACTGGAGGAGTGGGGCCATATGAAGATCATTACGTACAGACTGGATGGAGAATGGATTGACTTTTGGCAGTTTGGTATTTGAGAGGCTGGGCATAGACCTGCAATATATGCTCACATCCCAGAAAGCCAAACGTGTTCTGGGATGCGTTCAAAGCAGTGTGGCCAGCAGGGGAGGAAGATTTTGCACCTCTGCTCTGCTGGGTTCCCAGTTTAGGAAAGACATCATTCTGCTGGAGTGAGTCCAGAGAAAGGTCACGAAGATGAGCAGTGCTGGAGCACCTCTCCACGTGGAGAAGTGGAAGAGAGGTTGAGTATGTTAGGTTTTTCAGCCTGGAGAAATCCATGGGGAAATCACATAGCCCTTCAGTACCTAGAAGAAAGGGCCTAGAAGAAAGCTGAGGAGGACTTTTAAACAAGGGCATGTAGAGATAGGACAAGGAGGAATGAATTTAAACAGAAAGAGAGTAGGTTTAAATTAGACATAAGAAATAAATACTTTACTGAAGGTGATGGTGGTGAGACCTTGAAAAATGTTGCCCAGAGAAATTGTTCCATCCCTGAAAATGTTTGAGACCAGTTTAGATGTGGCCTTGATCAACCTGATTTGAATATGATTAAAGCCCTATCCAGGTGTCCCTGCCCAAGGGAGGAGGGTTGGAGAAGATGGCTGGACAGAGATCCTTCCAACTGAAGCCATTCTATGATTCTATGACATTTGAGATTGTGACCTCTACCTGTGTCAAGACTTAATGGCTATTTATTGGAATACGACCAGTTAGTTTCAGAGTCCAAATGCCCCAAATAATCTGGATTTGTTCTTGAGAAATAAAAGGTTTGGTTTTAGAGGTTTTTAAAACATAAATTTCCCCTTGAAATCAGCAGCTATTTTTTGTCTGCATCTCAGAATAGTTTGTCAACCTGCTCACAGTGTCTCAATCCACTGACATATGATCCATGATTTACTTTGATTTTACAATAATTTCTTTTTGAATCACAGGATTTTTAAATGTTCAAAATAATTTGTAAAAATAAAATGTCCCAGCTTTTGGAGAAATACATGATTTGGAACTCCATTAATTGCATTCCATAATTCTTTTTCAGTCTCTCAATGGTGATCTGTAGTATGGTCACAGAACTCAGCCTTTTGGCAAAGAAAATTATCTTGCATGGAATGAGTTGCAGCTGTTGTAGGAGTTTTGGCATATATATCCTTTCTTAAGATGTGTTTTCAAAATGATTACATTTAATATATTATATATGAATAGTATATAAATTAAAAATATGAATGTAATTTTGAGTCCTTAATATAGTAAACTCTTTGTAACAATTGATTCTTTTTCAGTCAAACAGTTCATTCAGAAAAATTAGCATTTTTTTGTCTTTAAAAAATTCCCAGCTAGATAGCACTATTGTTAATTGTGTTATTGTGTTGATTTCTTGAGATATACATAGTGACTGCAGAATAAATATGTAATCTCAGGGACAGATTTTAGGAGAGTGAAAGAGGACCATTGTTAACTCATGGGTGAGTCAAACAGCCAGTTGAATGTATCAGCCATCAAAGATGTCAGACCAAATAAAATCTGAGTGATTGTGGAAGCTACAGTCCGCTTCAGGAATATGGTTTGAGAAATAGATGGTTATGGTGATTGCTGACTAGGGATAATTTATAATTTGATGTCAGAGAAATAATACCTGATAACAAATAAAGCTCTTACACTGCTTAAAAATGGGGGAAATTGCATTTTTCTACTGCTGCTCTTCTGTTTAGAAGAAATGATGGTTTGGCTAAAATTTTGGATTCAAGTGTATAGATGTGAGCTCCTTTGATGATGGGAGAATGAATCACTCATATGAACAGATGAAAAGAATGAAAGGGGAAAAAGGAGCCTCTGGGAAGGCACAGCAACAATTAAGTGCTGTGCGATGAACTGGAAATTTCTTGCTTTTGGTGTGGTTATTAATGTATTTTGGTTTATGAAGCTGTATTTTAAACAAATCTCATGATATTCTTAAAAGCCAGCATACAAATAAGAGAATGTGGTCTCTGCTGTAAGAAGTTGAATTAGACTCATAACTACAGGGCAAATTGGGTAGAAACATAAGCTATTCAGATTTCTCAAGTATTTATAGCCCTTTCATGGCTTGGTGAACTATTTGTTGGTGACTGTTCTGTACAGCTTTGCTGCTATAGGGCTTTGCTTCTCCTCAGAACTTTATTTTTTTGTTACAGAAGTATGAACTGAAAGGTGTAGTAGGTGCAGTACAATTGAACAGAAAGAGTCAGGTACTGCTTTGTGTTTGGGAAAAAAAAAAAGGTTGCTTGAAGGCAGAGATAGAAAGGTGTTCAGAAAACTAAAATTTCTCCTGTAAGTGCTCTATTTCCAGTGAGATGAATGAAAATTAAGTGGCTTCAGAGATTATCCTTCCCCTCCGGCTTTCCCTCCTGCTTCTCTCTCAAGCTGAGATGCTGGCACAGCAGCTGTTGAAGCTTGACATATCAATAATAAAGCCATTTCTGCTTTGCAGTGTGGAAAAGGGTGCAGAAGAGACACACTAGCTGCTTTTTCTCTTGTTGTGATTGTGAGGAGGGGTTGGGCAGCTGCAGCTGCTCTTTTTTCTCTTTGCTTCTCTTCGTGAAGTGTTGGTTGGTCTGAGTCATATTTGGTGTTGCATTGCAATTAAGCTTATGAACCCAAGTTTGTCCACTCCTTTGGTCAGAAAATGTTTTGGTGGTTTTTTTTTAATTTTTTTTTGTTTGTTTGGTTTGGTTTGGTTTTTTTTTTTTTTGTGGTTAACTTCTAGTGTTTATACGTGTATTAATGTTCCTAGAACATGGTATTATCTAAATTTCAACTCCAAAATGGCTCTAAATTTAATTCAAGATATTTGTAATCTAATATAATGTAATGTAAGATAAAGTAAAATATCCACTCTCACATCCCATTTCTTTATATTTTTTAGGCCAATTTAGTTCTTTAGGATGAAGTAGTCTCTTAGGTGTTCTGACATGTGACTACAATAACAAAGTGAAGTAGTATAACTCTTTGGGTTAAATGTTTGCATTATTCCAGTGGCAACTGAACACCTTATAAATAACCAGCTTACTGCTCATTTGATAGGTGAGATAGTGGGTTATGCTTTTAAACCAGCATGGCTGCAAGTCCATGCTCTCCCCAGACTGTATTTCACAGTTTAAGCTAGCATGCTGTCCTCTGCACTAGTTATCTGCTGAACTGAAGCTGCTGGGCAGAGACATGTGTTCCCCTGTGCCAATGTGGCTTCAGGCAAGCAATAAACTGGTGAGGCACACAGCTGAGAACCGTGCATTTTACTATCAGAATTTGCTATTTGCCCACAAAATGCTTGTTCTAAATTATTTTGCTGTCATATGATCTTCTTCTAACAGTAAGAAACTTCCCTTGGGTTGCTGCAGGTCTTCCTGGATCCTGCAAAGAGCTGCCATGCCTCACCTAGGAATGAGTCTGAGAAGCTCTAAGGACCTCCGTGATGGAGCTTGGCTGTATAAAGGTATATACAGTTTACAGACTGCTGTGATGTGCAGTGGGTTTTCTTACAAACTTGCTAAAAATCATGATATTTAGCAAAGGGTTCATTTCACAGAACAAGCTTGTTCTGTGTACAGCCTTAGCTCTAAGAAGAAGAGTAAAGAAGAGCTACCCATTAAGGTGATAAGCTGTGCTTCAAATACAATATTAATGGCACACAGGAATTAAGTTAGACTGCGAGAGTGATTGGCACATAGCAAGATTGCAAAGATCTTTTCCAGCTGTTCCATCTGAAGCCTTTGTGAAGTTCCCAAGAAAATATTCAGTAAGCCCACCAAGGGAAGGATCTGATAATGAAGTTTGATATTTGTGTAGGTTCTGTGGCTGATATACTTTTTTCAACAAAAGCCATGACTTTACATAGTTGATCTCTATCAATCCATTCAAAGATTATTGCTGGAATTGCAATGGATAGGAACAAAAGGGAGCTATCATTCAAGGTAAAGATGTAGATGTGACAGATTAAAAAAGTGATGATTGAGCTTGTCATGCAGTTTGGCTATACTTGCAAGGTAGACTTTCATAAATAATTATATCATCAACAGCATCCTGTGTTTTCCTTCATTTATGCCTTTCCACTGAATGGTCTAGCCTCCATTTCATCCTCTATGTTAATAAATATATAACCATTTTTGGGGTGATAGATATCTTTGCATGTTGCTGGTATATATATGCTCATCCACTCCTTTTTGAGATGTTTAACAGACAGCTTGTTAAGCCAATGAACTGCATGAGTCAAATATTGTGTCAAAGGAACACTTGACCAATAATGCCAAAAAAATGGACTTCAGTACTATAACCATATTTACTCATGCCAAAAAAGTATTTGGAAAGAAAATATGCATTCAAAAATTTCTGGAAGACAGAGAAACCATTTTGCCTTCAGCACATAACACTAGATATGCACAGAAGATGTAGATTTGGCAGTCATTGGTATTCTTGACTAGTTAGAAGACCAAGCTAGAGACTTTTCCACACACGTAGACATGGGATAATGCTTGTGGTGGGTTCACTTTGCCTGGTACAATATTTTCCTTTTATCAGTCATATGGGACTTCACCAGGCTGCCATGACTTTTCAAATATGGAGAGGGTCTTGGCCACTACTTTCAGCCAATTCCCTCAGTGCTCTGCGATGCATCTCATCAGGTCTTGTAGACCTATATGCATCTGGACTATCTTTCTGGGCTGCAAACAGACACTGCCAACTCATATTCAATTCTTCAGCCTCTAATATCTCCATGTAGGGCTGTTCTCAGTGTGTTCATCCTGCAGTCTGTATTGAAACTGGCGTTTGACCTGACTGAGGTGCAGGATCTTGCAACTGTTCTTGTTAAACATCTTGAGGTCTGCAGGGAGTTGCTCATCAAGTCTATGAAGACCTATCTGGGACTATGGGATACCTTTATGCTCAATATAAATTTTCTACTTTTTTGTTGACAAATAAAATTTATCTATTCACCAATATGATCGTGGATTATTTAGTAATGTAGAATGCAACTGAGTGCATAGCTTCCTGTAAACAAAAAATAAATATAAGATGTTAATTTTGCACTGGCTCTGAGGCGAAAATGCTGAAACAGTTGGTAGTCGTGTTTGATTTTAGAGATTAAATATGTTAGTTTGGAAAAACTATGGAAGAAGAAGTAATAATTATATTTGATGGGAAATGCATATCAATGTTCAAGAAACACTGAGGAACTCATGAAAAAGTCCATGGTTGACAGATGTGTGCTGCCCAAAAAAATCCCACCAAAATGGAAGTTGGAAAACACTGTTGCCTTTTAGGTAGTTGCAGCTCAAGATAAGGCCAAAGAATGTGAAGAGAAAGATATGGAAGAGCCCTTAACAGTACAGTTGCTGTTATACCAAAATATCCAGCTGTAGCACAAGAAGAGCGAAGGGTAGTAAAGATTGCCAAGTACTATATGATCTGGAAATTGTGGTATCTGTGATGCTCTGGTAAACTCACTTTGCTCTGAACCTCCTTAAGCATATAATAACACCCAAACCAATGCCATTTGGCAAACCTAATCTTGTCTTGATGGTTGAAGGATTTTAAGGATGCCTATAGAAAATCTTTGAAGGGATACAGGACATGTGACCCTTTTAGCTCATAACCAAGATCTGCCTACCTTCCTCCTCCAGGACAATTTATGGCACCTGGGGAGAAAGCTTGTGATTATAAATTTTAACTGTAAATTTATATTACACTGCAACATTAAGCTATTACATTTTGGGACAGCAATGACACTCATTTAATATCTTTACAAACACTGTACCTCTAGTGTCATCCCACTCTAATTTGACTTTTATTGTAATTATTTTATCTCATTCTTGACAAATAATATCCTCAGTAAAAAAAACCACAGGTGAGTATACCATTTCTATGGTAAGAAATAGTCTTTTGATAATAGAAGTATAAAAGTTCCACAGAGACCTTGTTGCAGTAATTAATTTCTGTTTCGATCTCTGTTTTATTCCTGCAAATTTTAATTAATCTTGTTATTACCTCTTTTGACCTGTATACTTTCAAAACCATTTCAGGGGTGGGCAGAAAAGTCGTGCATCAAAGATGGCTTGGCAGTAAAAAGATGGCTTTCATAAACTAGTAATTGGGAATCAATGTGCTTTAAGCTGTGGGCAGAAAATGTAATAAACAATCTAGTCTACAGGGACAAAGGATTATTTGTTAATAGTATAAAAAGGTCACTGCTACAGTAATTAAATTAAACCTGCAAGGCATTCCAAGCCATACTTCCAAATTGTAATATACCAAAAAGAAAGAAAGAAGGTGCTTGACAACTATTTTTTGTTGAATTTACCATGCGTCATATCCTAAATAAATGAACATGCTTAAATAGCTTTTTGCTTTAAATTTTGATTTTAAACCTGCAATAATTGGTATTCTATTATATAATGCTGTAAAGGCCCAAGAGCTCAGAAGTGAAGAGTATGTGGCTCTGCACAGACCCAGGTTCAGGGTGGCCCATATTTCCGTAGCACACACTGCATCTGCCTGCACCTATGAAATCTTGCAGCAACTGTGCCTGTGAAGTATTGCAACAGAAGCTTGGTCGTTTTCACAAAAGTGAGGATCATCCTTCTGGTTGAATCAGTGAGTATCAACAATTGCACCCAGTTGATTTTCAGGATTCTTTCTGCTGGAATTAAACTCTGTGTTAAAACTAGAAAATTTGATATGAAATACTTAAGCAGTTGAAACTACTCTGTTCCTTGGATTTTATGTTAATTATGGATTTACATGTAACTTAATGAACTGCTGCATTGATAGTTATGAGTGCCTGATTTTTTCTTTCTTTGTCCATTTAATGAAAAGTTTCAAATTTCTGCAGCTTATCTGTAGCAGTATTTAACTGTAGATCTGGTTTTTTGAATCTTAAAAGAGCACCTCAGGAAATAGATATAATTAATCTTGGGATGAGGACTGTGTGAGAACACTAATTTACTTTTAATTAGTAATATTTTCTTAGTTAACTTCATTACTTTGGACAACTACTTTGTAGTAATAAAGGCTTCAGTCAGAAAAATAAAATGGGAATGTATTATTTGGCAGCTGGCCCCAAAAGGTGTAAGATTACTGAGGCATGGAATTTATTTCTGATGACAGTAGGACAACTCAGTTCTTGGCTATATCATGGCCATGTTCTCTAGATTGTTCCATGTTTATAAAAACTTCCCTGATCCAACACCTGTAAAATAACACCAGTTGCTGTTTGTTTTTTTTTCCTAGCACACCTGGATTCGTTGGTAGGGGGAATAATCTGAGACTAAGTCATATGTAGGCTTGGGGAGTTTTCTGAGACTTGGTGGTGAAAAGTCATCTCAAGTTCCACACCAAAGAGTTATCATCTCAAGTGATTTGGTTTGGTTTTCTTTACGAACAATAGGGGTAGAAAATATTGCCTCACTTCTTATTAAGGATCAGTGGATAGAGGACAGACTGAGGAAAATGTGCTACATGAAAAACAGGTATTTCAGCTAGCAAACCTGAGCTCTAACTTCGTTAATTTGTTTAATTTCCATCAAGAAAATGAATCTCAATATTTGCATATCATCTGTGAATTTTGCAGTATGTTTTTGCACACAATTCAGAAGTTTCCAGGGCCTATATTTTAAAGGGGGAAGCTTACATCAAAGTGACTGGCCATTATAATGAGTAAAGTGCTGGGAGCTTTGGAATAAATAGCCAGTCTGCTCAGCATGAACTGTCTGTAACTAGGGAGTAAAGAAATCCTGATGATATCGTATATGAGATGTTTATAAGAATACCAGTCAGGGACAGATTGTGGAGATGTCTTAGAAAACAGATAATAGACTTCGAATTTTTGAAAGCATAGAGGTCTTCTGACTGCTGGGTAAGGTTTTTTTCTTTTTTTCTTTTTTTTTCCTATTTCTCTAACAGTGTTTATTTAATATGCCTCTTATGATAAAGCCTCAACATATTTCTCTGATAAAAGAGCTGTCTATATTAAAATCCATAGACTTCTGAGTGACAGGATTGAAGTGTAAGGAGAATAATAATTGAAAAGCCATTAAAATCTTTTCACCTCTAAGTTAAGTAGGGTTTAAGTCCATGAGTACAAAGAGAAATGTGTAAGTTCAGAATATCAGAAATATTCCACTTTGAAACTTTTCCTTTTTTTTTTGGTTCATAATAATACATTAGTTTTTGAATATCAAAACACTATGTAAATATTGTAATCAAATGGGTTCTGTCCTTAGTTAAACTTCTGTTCGTTTCTATTTTTCTTTGTATAAGGGAAATGTTTGTAGATACAGGATTTCAGTGCCCTTCTGTCAGTCCATGGTGGAAAGCCATGAAAATCATGGGATTGCATGTTTTCCCTTGTTCTTAACAATGTGTAAGAACAGTATGCATGATGGAATTGTGTGATGCCAGAATAATATTTCCGACTCAATACATAGTGTGGTTAAAAGCAACAGAAGAACAAAAGATAGCTAAGGTGGTGAATCTTATACAGCAGTTAGAGGTGCTGAAATTGAGGGTGCAAAGAAATCTGTCCGGTTTAAAGTGTGAGGTACCTGACCTATAAATTACAATTGATTTGTTTGCTTGGACAATGTTTTGGGAGATTGTGGAAAAGAGGTTTCAGAGCGATGTTGTGTTTGCAATACATGTCTGAAATGTCATAAGGAGACTGAAGCAGGAGATATTAACAGCACCAGCCTAAAGCATGTGACCTCAAGAGTGCAGTAGCATGTGTTGTTGTGGGAACGTGTATGAGGTGGCAATGTGTGCTTGCAGTTATAAATCCATTTATACCCTCACTGAAAAAAAAAGAAGCGTGGCCAGCAGACTGGGGGAGGTGATTCTACCTCTCTTCTCTGCTCTTGTGAGATCTCCCTAGAGTGCTGCATCCAGCTTTGGATGTTGAAGTAGGCCCAGAGGAGAGACATGAAAATCATTAGAGGGATAGAACCACTTATTAAGGCACTCTTAGAGACTTGGGGTTTTTAATGCCCAGAGAATGGAAGGCTCCAGGGAGACCTTTTTATAGACTTGTGTTAATGAAGGAGATTTATTTATTGATTTTATCAATGCCTGCAGTAACAGACAAGAGGCAATGACTTTAAACCTAGCAAGAATAGGTTTGGATGGAACATATAGAACACAATTTTACAGCACAATATTGCCCTGGTGCTACCCCCAGGGATAAGGACATCAAGTATACAAAAATATTTGGTGATCTGGATTCTGCTTTACTTTGGAAAAAATGACAAGTACAGGCAATATGATTGTGGTCAGCAATACTTCATTGCAGGCACTTCACAGTTACAGCAGTCTCTGACATGTAATCATTAGAAGAAATCACCAAATTAAATGCATAAGAAATTAATTATTGAGTGAATGATTTTCTCTGGTTATTGTACAAAGACACAGAATAATCTCTGATTATTGTACCAAGACACTGATGCATCTATTGAAACTTTATTTTTCATAGGAAGAAATGGAAAGATTATTGCAAATATTGGTAGACACTATTGTGCAAACTTTTGAACATAAGCAATTGACTTCTAGCTTTATTAGATTTCATTCCTATTTTAGATCTTATTTTTTAGATTTGTTTTTTACAATAAATTTGTAAATTACTAGTTCATTACTAGTTAAGAGACATGAGCATTGTCTTGTAAAATCAAGTGTTATATCATTGCTGTATTTACCTTTTCTGTATGAAAATATGTCCTAGGGAGCATGCTAAGTAAATATGTTTTTTAAGCCTTTTTCAGGACTTTTTTTTAGAGCTTTGGTTGTAGATTAGTGACTGTTTCTAATAGGTTTTGCTAAGGAGCAGAGGAGCAGAAGCTGCTTCCTTTCTCAGCCCCTCAATAAGTTGTGTTTTTCTCTAGTCTCTGAAAGCTTGCTTCCATTTTTTTTTTTGCCTCAATTTCTCATCCTATCACAACTCTATAGAGGTAGATAATGTGCCATAAATGAAAATTTATCTTGTCTTGTGGATGTGATGAAGTTGAAACAGTGTATTATGCTGCATCCAAAGTTAGCCTGACTCCATGCTGATCACTTCTTATGTGGTAACACTGTACCAGAAGCCCCATGCCTGTACATGCTGCTTAATATTCAAATTTACTTGACTCAAATGTATTCTAAAAAGAAAAAAAAAGTTTTTTATTCTTATTCCTGACTTGAAGTAGCAATATGTAACTTATGGTAAATTAAAACCAGTGTCCTGTCTCTGTGGAACGTGAGGAAGAACTTAGAGTGACTGAGTAGCAGAAACCCTTAAATGTGAAGAGAATGCTGGAGCAAACTCTACTTTTTCTTGTCTTTATTTGTGTTTTTTGTAGAGTTTGTTTTGCATATTTTGGGAATGTCCTTCTGGTGATTATTAAAGATTGTTGTGACTTTCTTTTGTCCTTTAAGGGACTCAGTAGGCAGTCTTCTGTTACCACCCCAAATTCCCACTTCCATGAGGCTCTATTACACTAACACAGTCCTGAAATAAGCAGATGACCCTTGAAATTTCCCAAGCACATTTGTCTTTGTTGACACTACATCATATTCTATTGTCTATTGCCCTGAATTTCTGTTCCTGCCTAATTATATGAACTATTCTAGATACTGAGTTGTTTAAAATAGGTCTATGTTTTGCCATTACAAAGTAGCTCTTCTCTCTTAAATAAGAAGAGGGTTTTTCTTGTACTGACTCAAAAAACTGCCACAAATCTTCATGGCTGGCCTAGGTTTTTATAGCTGGAGAACCAGGAAACAGTAGGCATACACCCCAGGCAATCCTAAACAATAAATATACTGTTACTCATTGTCTGGAGACCTGGGAGAGAATTTCTGACCCTTCACTTCAATTTCACATTTAAGTCTCCAGGTGTTGGATACAGTAAAGACAAAGATAATGATAAAAAAAAAATGAACAAGGAAAAACCCAAAAATACCTGAAAGAAACGTCCACTAGAATGTAACTTGTGAGAGGTAAGGTGCTCTCTGTAGAGAACTGGAAAAATGCCTGAAGCAAGGAAACTGTTAATACTTTCATTTTGGCTTATCCATGAATTTCTAGAGTGTCTGAAAATATTAATTCAGAGGAAAATTCAAGCTTTTTGGCTCAAATAGTATCTATTTTTTATGTTATTCAACTGTTATTAATCTTCTACCTAAAAAAGATTTTTTTTAAGAGAATGAGAATACTACAGACCTCCTTAGAGAAACTGAAGTCAGATAAAATTATGATTTAAGAGTGTGTCTTGTGTATTCAGTAGTGAAAATTGTTTGTTATTAAAACAAATATCTAGGACAGTATTTTTCAAATTACTGAGGTTAATATAAAGCAAAACAAATTGCTTCAAGGGGCTTTGAAATCGTAGATGAATTAAGAGTGTCTTTTGATTTTTTGAAGCTCCACATTGTTCAATGGTATCATTACTGACTGGTATTCTGCCTTTTATCTTCGCAAGATATTCTCAGATAAAACAGAATCCAAGGTTGTCTGTAATCACTAGGAAAAAAGATCAGATGAATGTAGAATATTAATTTGAGCAACAAGTTAAGCCAAATGCTTTTTCCATTTTCCCGATGGTGAGGCTTCTTGGAAACGTATTTGTAGTGATGTGTGATGCCAGGTTTGTGTTTTGTACGATATCACTCAATTGAGCTGCATCTCATCAAAAGCCACAAAGCATAGTGGCAAAGGCTTACCTCAAGAAAAGTGGGAACATCAAACATACCACACTAGAGGGATGAATTTAGCATACCTGTTTGACTGAGGAGTTAAAACAAACCCATGTTCAGAGATGTCTCTGGTCTTGAATTTAATTTTTTTTTGTTCTTGACTAAATTTAAAATCCATACTTACCCAATTCCACTGTTATCACTTGAGTTTGCTGCTTGATAGTGAAAGGCACTTACAAGATATGCCATTTCAGGATGCTGAAATGAAACAACTAAATGCTGAGGGCAGTAACATAAAGTCAACTTAAAATTTGAAGTTAAGGCAGTCATTCTTCTTTCCTTTTTTTTTTTTTCAAATTACTGATGCAATTATTCTCAAACTGATCTGACTTTTGAAATTCCTCTCTAAAGTTTGACAAGACACTATGACATCTAGTTTAGTGAAGGGATTATTATTTTATAGAGTTGTAATATTAATTACATGTTCAATCTTTTCTGACAAGACAACATGACAGATAGATATAACAGAAGAACCACTAATATGCAGTTATTTAAGTAGTGGCAAATGTGTAACAGCTTTGAAGCAATTTTTCTAGGCTATTCAGAAAGTGAGAAATTTGCTCTTAAATGCATCAACATACTATGGTTATGTTATCAATGTGTGTCTACCCTTTATCAAAGAAAATTCCACAAAGATCACCCATGGTGATTTTTTCTAGACTGAAAGTCTCACTTTTATTTAACATTAACAGGAAACTTTTTATTATTTTATTCCTGTATTGTAAGATGTTAGAGCTATTTACTCGAACATCCTAAGACTTAAAAAACTGAATATGCACTTGATTTACCTGTGACATTAAATTTCATCAGGTCAGAGATAAACTTTGACAAGAGTAAATCTATTTGCATCCTGGATGAAAGCATGAAAGGTTTAAAATTAAATCAAATATTTCTAAAAATTATTTGAAGTCCTGGTCTTGTGCCATTTTAAAATTTACATCCAAGCAGAAAGCTGCATCTGATGATAACAATTATTGATAATACAGGCTTCTTCAAAACTTATTTGTTCTTATGTGTGAGGCCAGATAGCTGTCTTGTATAATATACCATAACACTTGGTATAGTTGCATCACATAAAATCCCAAAACAAATCTTCACTTCAAGAAAATAGGAGGTTATTCAGCATTTCAGGTAGACAGCTTGCTGTACAGGGTTCACCCAAAATAACTTATCTTGAAATTGTCTAACAACCCCTTTAGTTTACAGCATCTGAGACTAAGTAGTTTCTCCCCCATCATATTCTTTAGCTGCTTCAATTTGCTTGCATGGAGCACTGATTCTTGTCAAGTAAACTCATTTACCAGCAGGCATTTAGACAGAAATGTGTGGACTGAGTTTTCCAGCTACCGTTCTTTTTGTGTATGCACCAGCACTCCAACAAGAGTGACCTCAAATTTTTGCTGCATTGTGACATTGCAATATCATCCACAAGCAGATGTAGTGAGCAATAGCGGGGAATGAAGAGTGAAGAAGTGGAAGTCTGGACTTCTGGCAGTGCATCATCTTTTACTGAAGCACTCTTACATTCATTTCAAGTGCTGGCAAAATATATAGCCTGTGAAAGGCATTATTCATGATACATAGGGCAAAAGGGATTTTTGTAAAATTCCATTATCTGAAAAGTTCATGGGCTGCACTTACCTAAACTAGCCCTTCACTGCTGGAAATGAAACCTGTTCTTATCCAAAGTATGTATGGTTTATAAAGATCTCTAAAGTACTGTGGATGGCAAGATAGTAAAGAAAAAGTAGTTATTTTCTCAGAAGAATTACACTAAACAATTGGCACAAAAACACTTCAACATTCTGGAGAGGTCTCAATTTCTTTACCTCTCTTTTTCATTTATCTGTCTTCCTAAAACCTTCTGCATTTAATAGTGACATTGACATGAACAGACAAGACAGATTGAATTCTGGGGCAGATATAATTTTCTTGCAGAAAACTTCATTCAAAACTGGAAATATTTAGATGACATTCTTTCACCCTTCACTGTTGCAAATGCTACTCAATGGCCAGTCCTCTCTTTTTTCCAACATAAAAACTAGCAGAGGAGTTAGCTTTTCAGTGAGGATTAAATTATAGACTCCTACTACTCTATTAGTACTGAAGGAAATTTTCAAATAAATCTTGAGTGTAAGTGATCCTGTGTTAAAATTTAAGTTTACCTTTGTACAAACTGAGGAAGAGTTCCCTTTCAAGTTATGCTACAGGCCCACAAACTTAAAGAACGTTGTGTATAAGCTGTATATATGTAACTTGATCATCAACTAAAAAATCTCATAGCCATATTAAACTTTAATTGTGTCTGAAAATTTAAGTTTATAAATATTGGAATATACTCTGAAAACCATTAAATTTGGTCTCTGTTTGGGCAAGGAAAATGTATTTAAAGTGCAAGTGGCAGATTTCATTATTTATAGTTTGGGATCTTTTTAAAGCACCTTCTCAGGACCCTCCTTGCATTTAATAAGGTAATTAACATTAATTGATAATGTTACTAAATAACATTAACATTAATGTTACTGACTAACATTAATTGATAAACTGCCAAAAAGTCTTAGGTATAGTTAGAATTTTGGAGGTTGGAGCAAATATCCTCAAGTTAACTGGGCCAGTCCAGACTCCACAACTCTGAGAAATAATGGGCTTTTTCTCTGAAATATTGCTTAATAACTGAGCAGCTGCAAACAACCTCTGTAGCACTTTTAGCTTCATTAATTTATGAAGTGAGAGTTCAGACTAGGGGCATTCAAAGGAAGGAGCAGAATGCAGTGCTAGGGTGTCAAAAGTTTAAAAGGTCATGTCATAAAGGTCTTCGATGCAGCATAAGCTTTAAAAAATATATTCTTGCCTCTAGAATGAATATCCAACAATGTCATTCAGGGTGATTTTGCTCAAAATATGTCAGATGAATGCCCTCCCAAGATTATATTAACATAGTCCCTTGTAGAATCTATTTCTGGTCACTGATTCTTCCTCCAAAATGTTACACTTATGTGAGCTGAGAATCAATCAGCTCTGTCAGACCTCACCTGTTATGAATGCAGATTTCTCCATGATGTTTTGCCAGCAAACACAGCTTACTCTGTTTAATTTGAGGTGTGTAAGGCTCACATGCATTTGACACTACATCCATTTTAAGCATAGCCATAATTCCTGTTTAGATACAGTGCAGATATCTATATTACTACCAATTCTGGTTTTATTCTGAAGCGTTTATTTCATGTGATTTCCTTTTGGCTCAAAAGTCAAATGACTGAGATTTTGTCTGCATATAAAATAGCACAAGTATGTCCCCAGGATCTGATTCTTTGAATAGAATGGTAAACTTTCATCCTATGACCTCATGGAAGTGTTCAGATAAATATGCAACTCTAGATTAATGCAAAGTTTAATATATAATGTACTCCTCTACTCTTCTCTTGATCCACTGTACTTGATTAGTATGGTGTCTAGGTGCCATTTTTTGAATTCCAGCTTATTTATCAAAGCTAAAAAAAAAAAAAAGTGTTTCAGTTGGTAATACAGTTTGTTCCACAACTTGCATCAGTTCTAATGTGCTAATCAAAATTCACAACCTAAATTAGGTGTCTTGGTTATCACTGGCTTGACACATTCCCTATTGCTACCTTTCGCCACATGCTGTAACTGGACAGAGTGGTTCCACCTACTGAAGCATAGCTCCACTGATGTAATCTCTCATCATGCCACAGGAGACTCCTCCAGTATAAAAATTGCTCTTTACACCAAGCAGAATTTCCTGTCTGTTATCGTAAGTTAAGATGAAAAGGATATCTTTATCCTGGAATAAATATTTACAGAAGACTTTATTGACTTAAAGGTTTTACTACACAGACAGTAAGTTATTGCAAGCTGAAGTGTAGATATAAGGTTTTACCTAATATTTTAAATCATTCCTATTGCTTAACAACATGTACACAATCATCATTAAGACCAATATTTTTGGAGAATTACTATGATACTGTTTGACAAATGCTTGTGACATTGTTGCCAACACATACATACTTTTTATGAAGAGCAGCTAATTAACAAGTATTGCCATTACATTACTTGTTACTTTGTGCATACAGAAAATTTAGAATATCTTATGCAATGTGGACAACTCCTCCGTATCATATAAGAGAATGATTTTTGATATCTCCCTACTATTATCTCTATCCCACATACAGGTTTCCCATATGTTCATTAACATTTTCATGAAATCTCTGTAGTATTTTGCCACCAAGCACATGACATTACATTTTCCCTCGCTTTCAACGTTTTCATGTTCTAACATGGTGCTGAAGTCCTACTTGATTTTCTTGGGACTAAAAAGGATGTAAAGATCTTTTTTTATGCAAATGTAATGTGTAATGTAAAAATGACTTTTGCTTTTGCAAGTTGAATTTAAAGAGAGGACAGTATTTCTTGTGGCTCTTGCTATACTCTGCCAGTTTAATTAATTTCTGTCTTGTCCCATGTAGTTCATATTGCTCTTCTTAAAAAGCATGGAACTTTCTGGGTTCTGTAAGACTTGCTTATGCGTGCAATACCTTATGATGCTAAGCACTTAATCTCTAAGATGTACACAGAAAATATTAGCAGCATAATAGTTATTTATAACACCATTGAATGACAAAAGAGTGGTTTTCTTTTTCCCTTTCAGCCTTCTTTATGAAACACATTGTCAAATTAAATCTACTTAAAAAAACTACTTTAGCAAATTTTAAACTAAAATCTCTCAAAAGAAGATGTCTAGATAAGATTATTCAAAGTATGTTATAGGAAATCAGAGCCTAATGAAGAAACTTATGAAAAGTTGAACCAGAAGCAAAAGGTTCTAGGTAATTCTTCAGCATTTCTTCTGGCTTATTTTTTAATGCATTTAGCCATTAAACCTAGAAAGTCAGCATAATTATGTAATTTACTGTCTGTTCTAATTTTTATGGCATTTGAACACTTGTTCAAAAAAATTGTGCAGTCAAAAATATTCTTTTATGACAAGTATGAACAAATAGGTGGAGCTTTGCAGTAGTCTGGTATGAAAACTATGTGCCTTAACATTTAATGTGAATTTTAGTTAAGGAACCTTATTTTAAAAAAACCTCTAAAGATACCCTAAATTTTGAAAAACTGTGTATAATTAGTGTCATGGTGCATCATTTTCACATTTGAAAATCAAGTTTATGCAGATGCACTGCTTCATATATCATACAGACTGCAATTGTCATTGGCTGAGATTGACTGCATGTTCTTCTGACTGTCTCAAAACCAAATGCTTTCTCATGCTGGAATTTTTTGTAGCAAGTATGCATGGAACTTCATCTTTGCTTGAAAAATATTTTCCAAGAAACTATTTATAATATATTAAGCATCCTTCTATTTCCAATGGATATTAAGTTGTATCTCATCAAAGTGTGCAAGAAGAAGCAATTGGAATTTGTCCTATATAAAAATAAATGCACCATTTATCTTTATGTTTAACAATATTTGGGAGAGTTTAAAAGAATATTAATAGTTTCTATTTAAAACTTTCGGATTCAGGTGTTCTCAATATAGGTAGTATCTAATCTGTAAAAGCTTATTTGATTACAGGAAAGCACTGCAGCCCACAACATGTTGATAATATAAATATACATCAGAATTCAATCATAAAGGTTGATATGATCAAGCCATTTAACCACAGATTCCTGAAGAATACTCATAAAATTTCACTCATAAAAATTATTCCTTTATGAAAATTGCTTGCCTTATTTCACTGTATACTTTGATAGCATAGCTTTTCTGTTGCAATGTATTTCTTACTTAAAATTTTATTTCATTGCATTGAATCCCGGTGTTTGTAACTGTCCTGAATGTACAGAAAAATTTCAACAAAATTTATTGATAAAGACATATGATAATTAGATGTCTACAGAAAATCACGAGTTAGTGAGAGTAATAAATCAATTACGGAATCATGTACTTGTGACTAAGAAGTAGAATTCATCCTGGGTTACTGTCTAAATATTGATACTTTCTGGGAGGTCATTTGAAGCTTAGTCAAACTTGATTTAGGAAATTATTTTTACAAATGATTCAGGAAATATATTACAAATATTCTGGGCTGTCCTTGGCAAGCCACCGGGTGCCCATGAAGCCCCTCTATCAATCCTGCTTCTTAGCAGGAAAGGGAAAAAATGAGACAAAAGCGCTCCTGTGTTAAGGTGAGGATGGCTGAAAGAAAAGCAAAGGCTGCACATGGAAGCAAATCAAAGCAAAAAGTCTAATTCCTTACATCAGCAGGTGAAGTCCAGTCGTTTCCTGGGAAGTAGAGTCCCAGAATGCGCAGCAGTTGCTTCATAAACAAAGAATAATTTCCACCCCTCATTCCCTTCTCTCAGTACTATGGCTCAGCAAATGCCATGTGGTATGGAGTGTCCCTTTGGTCAGTTTGCTTCAGCTGTCCTGTTATGTTTTCTCCCAAATTCCAGTTCATCCCCCACACAGAGGCCTTGAGGAAGCTGAAGAGTGGGGGGTGACAAAAGAAACCTGTTGCTATGGGAGCATTGCTTAACAGGACCTCAAACACTGATGTGTTATCAGCACTGTTCTGGTCACAAATTCACAGCAGCACCCTGTGAGGGCTGCTATGGGAGAAGTTACCTCTATTCCAGACAGACCAAGTAAAATATAAAAATATGTGGAGATAGATTTTCTAAAAATTCTGGACTACATCAGGTCACAGGCTCAAGTATTCTCTTGATTTTATTTTTTTTTAATGTGCAACAGATGCTTTATATATTGCATATTTTCCAAGTTTTGTTTTAGAGGTTTGAGCTGAGCATAGAGGCTGAGCATAGAAGTTTTACTCAAGTCTAAAGAATTCCTTAAGCAGTTATTTCTATGGCCTGTATTTATGGGTAATTTATTTTATACAATTCATGTCTCATTTTGTCAGAGTTTAAAATACAAGTCATTTTTTTGTTCAGAGGTTTTCAGGAATCCATTTGATTATATGTTTTAAGATACAAGTCCCTATTTAGCTATTTCAGTGTGATTGACTTATTAATTTTGTTGAAGGAAAATTTAAAAACTTGAGCTGAAAATTGAAAGAATTTTCTTGAACTTAATTTTTTAAGAGAAAGTTTTCACCTCAAGGGATTGAAAATCAATAAACCTTAAAAATAATTTTACTTGAAAGACTGTTTTTGCAGCGAAACCACTTAAACATTTTACTTCCGTCTATTCTGCAGTGGTTGCATAGAGAATTGGTCACAGCTTTAAACTTATTACTTGATAATAGTCTACTGACTCTTCCTGAACCACTCAACAATGTGTATGTCAAATTATTTTATACTGCCAAAATTACACAGAAAAATGTTTTGACTTGTGGCTGCTTGAATGGCCTCTGACAGCAATTTAACTGCCCGTGGGCCTAGTGGCATGTAAGTATGAAAAGGATTGGCACAGAAGGTGAAAACATCAAAAAGAAGTCTCCTTAACCTTGCAATGTAGAAAATATTTATAAAGTCACAGTGTTAATAAATTTTGGCAC
>QUSF01000051.1:2160513-2179366 GCA_003676055.1 Chloebia gouldiae | reverse complement strand
TGATATAAATAAAAATGCAATTATAAATAAACACTATAAAATGTAAGTAGCTGTTAACTTTAAATCATTCGATGTTTTAAAGGTTGTAGGTAATCATCCCTGTGCTAAAAACAAGTGACCTCAACAGATGCATCACCTCACCACCGATCAAACAATCACTCTCTTCTCCATGTTAAAGCTTTAATCTTTTTGACAGTACTCCAGGCTCTATATAGAACAGTTTCCATACTCTTTCTTCCACATTACTTCAATTACTTACAAAGTAAGCATAACAATACTGTCTACAACAATAGCTTGTTTTTTTAGACATACTTGCTCAAATACTTCAATTTTTCAAAATGTGACTTCCGTTTTGGTGTCTGTGATTGGGAGATTGTATTTCAATCAGCAACTGCTGACTCAAATGACTTACTTTCATATCCATGGTTCATTACACACCTGTAAATCATGCAATAAAAACAGGTCAAGAAATTAGTTGGTAAAAATTAATTGAGACAGGAAAAGAAGAAAAGCTACTCAGAGAAAAATTAAGTAAAAATGTATAGTACCCTCATGTTATTGACAGTGGCTGGAAACTTAGTCATGGAAATTAAAATCTATTCTGCTGTTCATGAAAAATGTTTCCTTTTATCCTTCTGTGTCTCTCTTTGTGTCAGTGATCTTTAGCATCTAAGTTAAATGAGTTCCCCATTTGCTGTGAGTGCTGTAGTAATGTGATCATGTATAAACTGCATAACTGGGCTGCTTTGGAAGATTCTTTTATAGCATGTCTATGTGGTTCTGGAACTGCAAAAATTATGGGGCAGAGGTCAGAATATATATGCAGAAACAGAGCCACAATGCCCCAAAATTATAGGATGCAAAAAGGAGTGGAATAATTGGAAAAAAATTAAGTATCACAATGCATGTTGAATTTCATATGTAGAATGACTAGCAAGCAATTCAGAGAATCTAAAAAGACTACAATGAGTTATTTTTGAAAACTTCATCTTTCCCAAAGAAACTTATTTTTGTGGATTTCAGTGTCTGAAAGTTTTTCTAATAGGTGTGTGAATGACTTTTTGACTTATCTGAGCCAGCTTTCAATATTTAGCTATTACCTGCAATATACCCATGACAACCCACAGCTAATTCTAAATAGCAAAATATTCAGGGAAGGAAATAAATTGTTCTAAGATTAGTGATATGCCTGCAGTAGTAAAGATATCTATCTTAGTTTATGTCTGTTGAATGATTTGAGAATGTCATACAGATGTGACAATGGTGAAACCAAGAGAATTCTTGCTTCGAAATTGGCAAAGTATGGTAAAGGGAGCATTAGCTGAAGAAGTTTCTGGATGGTCATGTCCAAAGAGCTACAGTAAATTGCTCAGTGTCCAAGGGGAGAGTGATGAGTGATGTTCTCAAGGTCCTTACAGGTCCTTACTGTTCAATACATTAATGGCTCTGACCGTAAGACATAGATTATCCTCAGCAAGTTTGGGGATGATGAAGTGGCACAGTTGGCACACCGTAGGGAGGGGGTGACATCCAGAGGAACCTGACGGGCTTGAGGGGTGGGTTCAAGGAAACCTCATGAGCTCCAACAAGGCCAAGTGCAAAGTGCTGCTCCTGGGTTGGAGCAATCCCTAATATCACATCAGATTGGGCGATGAAGGGACTGAGAGCAGCCCCACAGAAAAGGATTTGGAGTATGGAGTCTTTATCCAATCTGTGGATAAACAATTGGACACAAGACAGCAGTGTCTGTATGCAGCTCAGAAAGGCAATCATATCTTGACAGAGTCAAAAGAAGCATGACCAAGTTGAGGGAGATGATGGGTCCAGTTCTGGGCTTGGTAGTTCAAGAAAGACAAGGTATGACAGAGAAGATGCAGCTGAGGGCACAATAATGAAACAGGAGAATTTCTTTTGTGAGCAAAGTCTAGGAGATCTGGGCCTGTTAACCTGGAGAAAAGCAAGCTGAGAGGGGATCTCATAAAAGCATACAAATATTTTAAAAATGGATGTCATAGTGATTGGCTCAGGCTCTTTTCAGTGAAACCTGGTGAGAGTAGAAAGGGCAATAGGCACAATTTGAAACACAGGAACATCCACCTGAATAAGAGGGAAATGTTCTTTACTGTAGGAGTGACAGAGCACTGAAACAGGCTGCTCAGATAGACTATGGAGTTCTTCTTCTGGAGACATTCAAAACATATCTGGACATGATCCTGTGCAATCTGCTGCAGGTGAATGTGCTTTATCAGGGGGTTTGGACTAGATGATCTCCAAAGCCCTCTTCCAGCCCCAACCATTCTGGGACTCAGTATGTTTCTGTGTGATTCTTCCCTTCTATTCCTCATCTGCTGGAAGGTGTCCATGCCCATGGCAGCAGGGTTGGAAGTAGATGATCTCTGATCCATTCCAATATGAACATTTCTGTGATTCTATTATTACATGAAAATATTAGTTCTTGAAATAATTTCCCATGTTTAATATGGATACATCCTCTCTAATTTTGAAGTTTAGTGCTATGATCACCAGCATGCTTTATTTTAATATGATCCTATGCTGCATCATATAAAATTGTATGTGCATTTTAAATACCGCTTTGGCAAGGAAAGTCCTCCATGTGTAGGAAATTATTTTCTTTACTGAGGATAATTTGCCTTTTCAGTAAGAAAGGAAAATAGCAAGCTTTTTAAAAAAATACAATTACATAATTAACCTCACATTTGAACCCGAAACACACACGCCAAATCAAATGAAATACTAAAATGTAAAATTTCAAGTCAACATATACAAAAAGAGCAGAAGACTCTTGTTAATCTATGTCATGAGTTGTAAAAGATTGTGTTACTTTGTTTTAAGAAAACCACACAGACTATTAAAAAGATACCAAGGGAAGTATGAAGCTATGTTTTTGAGTTTTTTTACTTCCTCTCAATTTCTTTCACTACCAGACCCATATCTGAGTTATAATAAATTATCTACTGACTCTATAACCTTACTTTTAGTATTTTGCTATTTTACTATTGAAAATCAGCAAGTACAATACCTGCTGCAGCACTTTGTGATATGATGTGGACTTTCTATTGTTACAGTTTTGAGATGAACACTTAATGTCCTTGCAGCTGCAAAGAAGCCAGTTCTCCTCTCCCTAGGACATAATTTGAAAAATGCAGCAATATAAATCCTGGAGGTGTTGGAAATCAGTTTGGTAGCAACAGTGGCAGCTAGTAACAAAATGGAAGTGGTTAAGGTGTGTAGGACAGTAAAGTAATATATAAGAGAAGCAGAGGGTCTGTTTTACATATTGACTGAGCAAGCAGTTAAGCATAATATGATGGACTTATTTCAGGGTTTCAGATCTACTTGCCAATTCTCTGTAACACGTGTTTACTTGAATAGACTGTCCTAGTAGAAGTTCTGTCTTCCTGCATTGTGTATGCTTCACGTAGTACCAGGAGCAAGAGCACTTGGGAAGCACAAGTACCCCTTTCTCCATTATGTCTGTCTACATGTGCTGAAGGATGTAATGGTTCTCCCCTATTAATTTCATCTATTTATTCCATTAGAAAGAAAGTGTATCTTTCCTGTTAATTGAAAATGAACCTTATTTCACTTTTCTATAAAAACCACTATGCTCTATGAGGCTATGTTTGTAAGTAAATGGAATTTCCTTTTAATAGGAAAATGCTATAGCTATAAAAATAATGCAAACTTTTTGGCACTATAGGCCCTTTTCTAACATCTAATTTTATTTTTCTGCATTTGACTTGGTATTGATATATTTTAATCTCAACCAGCAGAAATCTATCCGTATCCCAATCCCCTTTACATTGTTTATACTTTGTTTATTTAATCTCTCAAAAATCCCCATGGTGCTATGCTTTTATTCTTCATTCATCTGTGGGTTATCATAGAAATGCATACATCTTATTACTTACAATTTGTTAAGATAATCCCTAGGATAAACCTGATGGGAACTGTTATTTTAATGGGATATCTTTTCTAAATTGTACCACAGGAATTAGGGGAATCTGCCTGTGCTTCTCTACTGAGCCCAAAATATTTTGCTCTGCTGATTATAAATATAGTTTCCTGCATGTCTATCACTCCATGGGTTTATTTATCATCTATTAGCATATAATTTGGTGCAGGAATTGGCAAGATTTCATTTATTTTTCATCCTGTAATGAATACCTATCTGCCAAAATATGGAAAAAACCTTATTTTTACATTTTCTCATGGTGAGTTGTATTTACTTGTGTAATTTCCTCTTTGAACTTGTATAATTTTCTCTTTGATGCAATTGTATAGTGATTTTGCTGATCTTGTTCTGTGTTCTACAAAGTGATGGGTCATCTTGCTTTTGTCTGGATTCTCTGGGCTGAGAGTGCACCTAATGGTGGTTTTCAGAACTCGTATGCTTTGTAGAAGGGATGGAGTTGAACAAATAGCCTATAGCTGAAGAGCAATGTGATGCTGGTGTAGAATTTAAAATAGAATTCTTCTCATGAACTCCTGATGCTGTTGTCCTTTGGCTGTTGTGTACCATTGTACTGCCTGGTGGCACTGAAAATGCTAAGGAGATACCAAAGGGAAGGTGACACTATTTAATTTGAATGTGCTTCATCTAATAGGCATTCTGTTTGTGAGCAAGACCAAATTCTCCTTAGTCCCACAGGAAATAGAAATTTAGATTGTTCAATATAAATATAAACTTTGCTGGATCTCAATCCCTGAAATGTACATGTGTCATCTCTCTGAGTATTTGGATCAATTTTCCACTGCTTGTGATTTTATTGCCCGACTAACTACGGGTCAATCATTCTGAAATTGATCTGATTAATCTGAGATTTTCAGGTTTATTTCATAAATTATGTATGTGAACAAAGTCCGTGTTATTGTTCTCAGTTCAGCACATAAAGAGAAATCTATTTTCTAACTCGAATAGTTGTGTTTCCAAGAGCCACAAAGAATAAGATGTATTATTTTATTTATAGACTAAATAAAATTATTTTTATTGATTATATAAAATGGTCACAATACAAGTTAAAACTATATATTCATACCATGTATACAATATATATTCCTGTGCTGGGGATTAATTTGGAAAGAATTATGGAATTTACAGACATTCTACATATAGTATATACTAGAGAGTGCTCTGAGGACAAATTAATTTGAGTGGTTCAGTTATACAGACCCACAGAGTAATATTTCTAAATAATATTTTACTGTACAATAAATGAAAACTTTAGTTACTTTATTTAAAAATTAATGTTTAATCTTTCATATTCTTGCCTTGTTTCATAAACACCTGTGTTTATAAGTCTCTAATGCTCATCCATAATGACTAAAAAACCTATTTGTTTTGTATTAGTATTTTTTTCCACAGGTAAATAAAATAAATTTCATTCTGTAGATGCAAAGAGAAAGTGAAGTGAGAGATGGATTGGATATCTGCCAAACTTACTGACAGAATACTGACAAAACTGAACTGTATGCATTCTCAATATGACTGGTTACATGAAAACAAAGCTATTTAAGCAGATGAAACATTGTGGTTGATTTGACAAATATGTTGAATTTTCAAATTCATACAGGAAAACACATTACTAAGAATGTAGAAAAAATGGATGAATTAAACTGTTTAAGTGTGTCCCAGTTGTATGACAAGATCTCTGAAGTGAACTGATAATCTATCAAAATGCCTAGTCTCTATTTCTGTGCAATATATAATATCAAGTGTAAAATATAGTCTGGAAATATCCAAAATAGGAAAGCAATTAAAAGCTTCATCATGATTCAAACTGTCTAGAAATATGAAGAACAAAATGAGAATGCCTAAATTCTACCTTTCTGTGTATGAGACAGTACTTAAACCAATATGAGAGACAGTAAAAATGTAGTGTCTATAAAATATATTTGTAATAGGTAACCCAGACAGAATGCTTTAACTTTGCAATATGTAATGCATTTCTTACTGTGAACTGGTTCTGTAAAAAAGAAGCAAACCTAGATTGCATTATACATGCTAAATACAAATAACATGACTATTGATAAAGAGTTGTGGGGGACATATATCTATTCTGGTCAGAGAGCCTGCAGTTAAGGGTCTGTGGAAAGACCTCACATCTTCTGATAGTCTGGAATTAAAACTGGACAGAGAAATTAGAGTTTGCTGGGTTGGGTTGCTAGATTAATGCTGGTTGTCTCTGGTTTGGAAAACTAGCTACTCATGATGAATGGTGTGTGATACTGCAGGCAATTACTGGCACAGAGCAGACTTGAAAATAAGCTGGAAAAAAAATGTACTGTAGATAAAGTTTGAAATCAAACTGCCATGTTATGGAAGCTGGGTAAATGTAGAGGCATGTATTATTTAAATTTCGGTTGATATTGACTAAATCAAAATAAAAACAGGTAGCAGCCTAGACCTGTAGCTCGAACTGTGGATGTGCTACTCTGTCCAAAGAAGTTGTCTGCAATGAACAGCTGTGGATTGCAGCAGGGCAATTTTGAGCAGGTTTAACTTTGCATGGGGAGAAAAGAACCAAAATTCTTAAACTAGAGAGGGAGGGAGGAGTACTAAGATTCTGGAAGTTTGCAATGTCCTCACAACCCCAGCCATTTGAGGTTTTTTGCCTAGAGTTTCTGCTGCTTTTCTTTATCCTGTTTAGTGTAGCCAACTTCCTCACTCACAAGGGTGTACTTCTATCACATGCAGCAGTGATAATCAGCAGTTTGTCCTTGAGCCTCCGTTTTCAATCTCATTTGTATTTTCAATGCCTTGGCTACTATATGCTGAACTCCACATCATAGGAAGATGTATCTGGCACCAAGGTACAGGTTGCCCAACTTCTCAAGATAAGCTGATAACAAGCAAGGACTGGGGAGGACAAATTTAGCTGGTGGCAAATTTAGCCTAAGGCCTGCGGCATGTTTCTACTGATGGCAACATCATTGTTAATAGTAAAAGTCACTTGCTATTTTTTTAGGTTACTAATCAAATAGAGTATTAGACTTCTATCCATTTCCTCAACAATAAACATCCTTATGTATCCCAGGTCTCTAGTTCTGTGGATTATAGAATTCTTTTTTTCTTCTTCCATGAATTTTTCATGGGCTATTTCATATTCGTATCTTTTTTTCTTCAAGGAATTAGTTGTCAAGACTTTTTGGAGATAATATGTTGACACTTTACTGTGAAAACCTGCACTGTTTATGTAAAGTATGGCTTGGAGATGTTGTACCCACATTTTGGGGTGACAATGGTTGAATAAAACTTCACACAATAAGTCAGTGGTTATTTTAACATTTAACTTTCTTGGATACATTTCAGGCTGCTCTCCTACTAAAGGCTGAGACAGCTTATTTTCACATATATATTAAAGTATCTTTTTTATTTATTTGCATCAACTGGGAATATGCATGCAATATACTCATATTGGTAGATGAAATAACTCTCTCCAAAGAACAAGAGATCCTGCCTTTTAGAGAGGCTAATACTTTTCTCTAAAACGTTTCCTTCTTTTCAGTTCTAACCAAGTAACAACCATGTGTGTATATGCATTTATATAGTATGTATTCTGTTACAGAGACAGTCCAATATAATAAATCAGTAACTATTTATATTTAGTTTTTGGTTAGTTTAGTTTGATTTATTTGTTTCATTTTATTTCACTGTTTTGCTTGTTTATTTATTGTTCCATTTTGTTTCAATTGTTATTGTTGGATCTTGTTGCTGAGTTATAGTCCAAGTATGTTTTGTTCTGCAACATAGGGTGATAGGAACCATTATGTGGGTGTAGAAATGAGATTAATCAGTGTTATGATACTAAATGAGCATAGTTATTTCTTTTTGTGAGAATGAGTATGAAGTCATATTTATGAAGCCTACTCATTCATCATTTTAGTGGTATCTACAACATTTAAACACATTTCTAAATAGATATCTGCAGTCTTAGTGAAATAAAATCTCAAGCAAACAGTCCATTAGTGATAAATGACAGCACATTCCTCTCACAGAAGGATTCCTCTGCAGAAGCATTTCCTGCTCATGATCGTAGCTGGGAAATGATTGCTATCTTTGTTTAAAGAAGAAGCCATTCCTCTAGAGAAATTTTGCAAATGCAAAAAAAATCATAAAAAGAAGGATATTAATTTAACAGTGCTTTTATTCATTGATAATAAATAAAAAGTGCCTCTTATGTCAGATGATACCTGGAACTTATTATTTTGCAAAGAGATAAAACTGAATTATTGCTTTGTGTATGTCAGGTCCTAACATTTTTTTCCCAGTGTTGAAGATTAATAATATAAATAGGTTGGTTCTTTCAATCTTTTGTTAAAAACGTCTATCAGTCACAAAGTAAAATCAAATTAACATTAGTGTTATTGGTGTGCCCATTGAAGAATTATTAAAATTTATCTTTAAAAACATATTCATAAACTCATATGTCTGGTGTTGTGGAAGTATAATGTTCTTCACTGTTTGTTAATCTGCAAAGTGGAGAGTGCGTGTCACCTCCAGGTACCACAAGTCAGAGGATGGTAATTTCATTCTTGATAATAATTACCATAAAGGAAATTTTTTACTATAATTTTATTTTTTTGGTGAAGTGGAACAAGTCCAAGGGGCTTGAAGAAAAGAAGTGCTCCTTTCTTTCAGTCAAACAAAGTATTTTTCGATAGTTTTATTTTACATGTGCTGGTATGTCTGAATAATTTGAAATCAGAACTGTTTTTAATGATGTCTTTACAGGATGGCTGCCTTGCCAGCTAGCACCTAGTAGTAAATTTAATAGTCACGGTCTTTTAGCTCTAAAGCCCTTCTAAAGCATTAGCTGAAGGCAGAAGTACTCAAGGGATCTGACACAGAGAGGGTGGAGGGGTCAAGCTGCACAGTGATCTGAGAATTGGTTGTGATTTAACACTGTCTTGGAGCCTGACCTGAGCTGAATAAACATGCAGGGCAACTTTACTCGGGCTGTTTTCTGCATGTGAACAGACCTGAATATTTACTAACTGCACTATTTAAGTGTGCAGCATTTTTTGTTGTGTATCCTGATTATGTGACTGTCAACACTCTCCAGTTCCCCTGCTTCTATCTTCTTTCTTTGTTCCTTCCATTATGTTGTTCTATTACTTATAAACATTTTCTAATTTTGTCATCACCCCCACCCTACTCCTCTCTTCTCTTTTGTTTCAAAGTGTCAAGAACAAATTTTGTTAATACTGTGGTAATTATGAAAAAAGAGATATGGAAACATCCAATATGAAATTTCATTTAAGAGCTGCAGACTTTTGAAAATTTGGAACTCTGTTGATTTGGAGCAGAGGAATCATAAACCAGGTGTTTGACTTCACCATTAGTTACTTCTTACTGATGATGCATGCACCCTGAATGGAAGTTTGATTTGGACTTACACAAGCTTTTGGCGACTGTTTCACTACACATTGAAAATTACATAGGACTAGGGCAGCATCACTTTATGTGCAACCCAGAAGTAGCATGTAGCTTGCTTCTGAGGACAGCAACCAATCTATTTTAAGTTGCATTAATAAAAAATATAATATTAGATTCTCGCTGTCACTTGATAATAGAATTAGACATTTAAATAAATCACGAGGCAATGCAAGTTCAGCTAATCTTTCCTTATTCCTAATATTTCCTGAAGGAACTTACATCCACAAGAGCTTTTGTTATCTGAAAATCCAAACCCATCATTTTCTTTCCAAGCAATGAATGTATTTAACATGAACATGTTAATGATTTGGTGAATTCATCAATGACACAGTCTTTCAAGGATTGAAGAACTAAAGTAACGTTGTTGCATAATTATCAAAAAATATCTATGATAAATATGATTATGGTGTCTGTATAGTTGCAGAAAACCACTTAAAAAGGACAACAATCCTGCCACTTCAAATTCAGGCGAAGCAAGGCAGCTTATCCATGAAATTCCATTTTTTTTATCTTTGTGGTGGCGTGATAATACAGAATTTTGTGCACTTATGAATAGTTAAATAATTTTCATTAAAACTGTACCTGAAATTCACATGAGATAAAGAGTTTCTGTGGAAAACTGTACCACAGAGGCTGGAGTTCTAATTTAGACTAGTAATATGCAACTGAAAATAGTTTCTTCAAAAAAAAAATACTTCAGAGATTTATTGACAAATCATGTTTAAATCTTTATTGATGATATCTCTTCATTCTTCATTAGCCAGTGAAAAAAATAGGTCTTAAAAAAAGGATCCTGGAGAGGGAGTCAGATTCCACCTGAGCATATCAAGTAGGTATGAAATTTTTACTTACCCTTATAAGTATATTTTCAGTAGAATTCATATGAGGCATTGTGACAATAATGGTTCGATAAACTGTGTTTACTTCAAGCTGTATGCTTTCAAGCAGTGGAAACATATCTCTGACTTGAAGCACAGATTCCCAAATATATTTAGAAACTTAAGGACTGTTGATACTAACTGAAGGTAGGTGTTTCGATACCATTAGCAATCTCTGATTCAAATGAGTGTTTGCTTTAATGAAACCATAACAATTGTAGCAGAAATGTGTATTTAAATGGACACAAAGATTACATTATACATATTACATTCAGACTATCTGAATTCAGGTTTTTATAATGCCTGTAGTTAAATAATATTTCTTCATATTTTCCCTTTTATTTTTCCCAGAGTTGTTAGTACTTTTGTTCACGGTTCTTAATTTTGTGAATGTAGGTAATATTTCTCAAAACACATTAAAAAAAAGAAAGATGGAAGTGAAAGCTAAAACAATTTGATACAAAACTAATTTAACTAATTTAGTCAGAATTTCTAAAATAATTAGGACAAATGGATGTTTTGTGTAAATATAACAGCAACTAAAAATTAGGATATATAATATGTAGGACATCTCAGCACATACATTGAAGCTGTATTGAAGCTGTATTGCAGAAGAATACTAACACCAGTTTTTGATCAACTAATTTCTGGGCAACTCAGTGAAATTTAACAGGATGTTGACCTTCATCTTCCACTTTTTGGAAATTTTAATGCAAATACTGACTGGTTGGTTGAACTGGTATCCTTATGGACAAATACAAAAGTCCCTTAATCATAACACCTGGAAAGCAAGAAGTATATTAATGTAACAGAAGTAAGTTGAGTTTATTGAATGGTGTTTTACTGTTCCTTCACTAATAGATATGAAGTGTTTCTCTTATCAGGAAATGTAAGATGTGAATATTGGTATTGACAGTTCTTGTGAAAAAAAATCCTCCTTTGGAAATAGAGGTAGTACTGGTAGAGCTCTCACATCTCAACTACAGAAGAGAGAGTGCATCTTGGATCGATGGCTAATGGCCACTACAAATAGGAAGAAGAAAAATCCTGTAAGAAAGTGGTGTCTGGCCAGAGAAACTTTCTTACCTGAACTTCTAGTTTCCAACAATATACTTGTTGTATTTGATCTTCATTCCTCCCCCAGACCGTGTCCAGAATCTATCACCTGTCTTTGTTGAACTTTATGAGGTACACATGGGCTCATTCCACAGGCCTGTTCAGGATACTCCAGGAGGGGCATCCCTTTTCTGCAGTGTGTCTGCTGCACCAGTCAGCTTGACATCATGTTCAGGCTTGCGGACAGTGCACTTGATCATGGAATTGTAGAATGGTTTGGGTGCAAGCAACCTTAAGATCATGTTTTCAACCATACTGTCATGGGCAGGGACAGTTTTCACAGGACTAAATTGCTCAGAACACCATCCAATTTGGCCTTGAACACTTCCAGGGATGGAGCATTCACAATTTTTCTGGACAACTTGTCCCAGTGTCTCACTACTCATACAGCAAAGAACTTTGTCCTAATATCTAATATAAACCTATTCTTTTTTCATTTTAATCTGTTCTCCCTTGTCCTTACATGCTACTGTAAATAGGCCCTCTCTGTCTTTCCTGGAGGTTCTCTTCAGGTATTGCAAGAATGCAATTAGGTCAGCCCAAAGTCTCCTTTTTTCCAGGCTGAGCAAAACCAATTCTCTCAGCCTTACCTTGTAGGAGAGGTGGTCCATCTCTCTAATCCTACTAAGTCCAAATCTAGGTCCTGTAATCTATGCCACTGATGAAGAAATAAAATAACAATTGTCCCATTCTTGAGAGATAACAATTGTTACTGGTTTCCATTTGGACTTTGAGCCACTGACTTTATCTCTCAGAATGTGGTCATCCAATCAGTTTCTTATTCCTCTAACAGTTCATCTGTCAAGCCTATATCTCTCCAAGATACGGCCACAAAGTTGTGGAAGAGCCATAAAACCAAGGGCCTTGTGCAAGATGAAGTAAATAACATAGGTTCCTCCTCTCAACTGACGCAGTCACTCCACTGCTGAAGATCACTGGGCACAATTTGACATTGCTGAGGTCCTGTTGGCAGTCCCTATTTTTCTCACTGTCTTCCATATTCTTCAACAAAACTCTCAGGAAGGTCTGCTTTGTGATTCTACCAGACACAAAATGGAGGCTGACTGGTCAGTAGCTCTCAGGGTCCTCTTTTCAACTCCTTTAAAAAATGGAATGTGTGACTCTTTTCCCAGCCATTGGAGACTTCTCCTGAGTGCCAAAACTTTTTAAGTATGACTGAGACTGGCTTCATAAGCACACCAGCCTATTAACAGGAGTTCTGTCTATGCGCCTATAGAATTTGCAGCAATCTTATAGTAATGCAATTATATGTATCGCCTTATTACAGTGATAATTTGGTTAGATTTATCAGGAGACTCAAAGGTGAAGTACATTTATACATGCACACAGAAAGACACTAAGTGCTTAAGCCTGTTTTCATAAGAATCCAGGTTAAAAAAACTATTGTAAGAAGTTCATGATGAAAAGATGCAGTCTTCCTGAACCAGAAAGAAAAATTTTTCTGGTCTATTCCCACCCCCCCTCCCCCCCCCCCCCCCCCACTCTTTTTTACTTTGAAACAGCAACATACATTCTTTTAGACTTTTTCACTTTTCATGCTAGCACGGACAGCTTTTAAAGATAGGTATAATTTACTCAAATTCCATGTTAAACCTATGTGTAAAACTGCTCATAAGAACACTAAAATATTGACAGATGTAGTTCTTCCTGCTCCCCATTCAAACCAGTGTTCTGGTATAAAATGAATTTTGAAAGAGCCAAATATGATCTAAATTATTTTCTCAAATAAGTTGAATTGGCTAGCGGGGATAGAGTATTATATCATAATTTTTGTTTCAAAAATGTATGCTCAAATTGATCCAAAATATAAAGTATACTAAAACATGGAAGTGGAACCCCCATTTATAGTGTGTTTAACTGGGTTTACTTACCAATGAAATTGCATATGTGTTTTTTCTCTGTATTTGTGTAATTCTTGTTTCATTTTACATGTATCTTCTATGAAACAGGTATCTACAAAGCGGATAGTTAATTATTAGATGCTAATAGAAATTAAATGTTATCACGGTAAGGAGACAGAAGTTTCTGATGTGATTGTCTCCCAGACCATTCTGGCACTCTACCATATTGTAGAATTTTGATGGACTTTAAATATGTCATCTTTTTCATTAATGTTTCTGTGGTAATGAAAAAACACACCTAGTTTGGTATGTTTTACGTCATTTGTCTCTGCAAGTCTGGAAGTACTTATTTACACTCTGATGAGGGTAACTGCCAGCCTAGACACATTTGGGAAGATGTATTTTCTTACACAGTTGCTTCACCATGAGGCAATAGAAAGTCACTTGGAACAAATCCGAGTCACTTTCTAACAACTTGACTGCTGCAAGATTTTGGACATGCAAAGTTTTGCCTCTGATATCTGCTTGCCAAAATGTCCACAGATGAGAGCCATGCCTACATTTCATCATTTTTAGCCTCAATGGAATGTAGGTGTTAAGTACAGCAGGGTTGCTACTCATTGACTTTTGTTTAGCTCACCGTTTTTGGAAAGAGGACACAATTCATTGTTTATGGTTCCCACATAAAATATGCCTGCATCAAAATAGAATGATCCATCTGAAAGGACTTTATGGCAAGAGCTTATAGATGATGCCACAGTGATGGAAAATTTGCTGTGCTTCTGGTTTTGTGTGAGCAGTGAGATGGATTTTGTCAGCGATTTTTCTATTTGGCTTCATTGTCAATCTACTTCAGTTGTTCCTCCTTGCCTGTGTCTGTGTATCATATTTACTTATTCTGAAACACCTGTAAAACAGTTAGTTAATTTCTTGACACAGGCCACTAATCCATCCCACTACTATGAGTTATGCTACATTAATAACTAGGATGCCATTACATCAATCCTGTAATAATTTTTATATGTAGTATTGTATACTTTAACATCTTCTATGGCAGCCAATATTTCTTGATTTCATTGATGCCATACTGGAATTATCTTTGACCTCACTCTTTGGTGGCATGTTTAGCAGTATGTACTTTACAAGAAGTTCCTTATTTTTGAGCTGTAATAAGCTGTATATGAACAGTGGTTTTCCATTTTGAACTATGCTTCTAAGTTTACTCCACTGGAGGATGAAAACTCTGGAGTGCAACTAATAACGTTAGGATTGATAATTAATGTAGTCGATTTTTAGTCTTTGGCTTTTTATATAATTTATATGATTTATATAGTCTTTGGTTTTTATATAATTTTTATAATCTTCAGTAATCAAACTGTGGCTTCAGTGAAAGATCTATTACCATATTTAATTTTTCTTCCCTGCAATTTATTTCCTATCTTAATTTTAATCTCTTAGAATTTCTCTGTGTATTTCACCACAGTTTTAAATTTGTCCTGTGACAAACCCAGCAGATCTGAACACACCATCAGATCCCTTTGAAGAAGCTCTCTGGGTGCTGTCACCCTTCTCTGTCTATTGGCTTGCAAACCCTCATGTGGCTTTATCTGGAGATTTAAAGGCCATGCCAGAGATTGTCTGCTAATGTTTTCTAAACTCTCCCTGCATACAGTATGATCTGAACATTTCAAATGCAGCAAACTAATGCCCCTGAGAAAGGATTAATATTTTAAAAGTACACTCTCATAGGTGAGGGAGTCAGTAGCATTAGAGTATGAAAACAATTACTTTTTGTTTTGACCAGTTTTTCTTGGAAGGAAAGGTTATTGCAGACTAAATTTGTGGTTGAGACTTGCATTCTGTTAACTTTGCTTAATGCGCCTGTATAAATATTGATCCCTTCTTCCTATTAATTATGCAAGCAGTAGATGACATAAATAATTGTTCTTGAAATAGGGATACCTGATAACTACACTTCATATCTGTAGGAGTAGAGCTTTAAGTTAAATACAAGCAAGTACTGAAAATTAAACAACAAATTCTCATGGTAGTAGAAACCTGGAATAGCAAAAAGTTAACCCTTTATATAAATGACCACAGTATATTTTTAAATGAATGTATAATAATCACAGTGTGAAAAGAAAGGTTATTAAAATTGTTCACAAAATTCTTCATTTGAACTGTGAATGCTGCTTATCAGTAGAAAGCTCACTCAGCCAAAGAATGAAAAGTTAACAAATGTGAACCTAGTCACAAAATATGGACTGAATGATAGAAATATTTCACAAAAACTGGCAGTGGAAAAGTGACTGCTGCAACAGAGTAAATTTGTCCAATCAAGCAGCGTATTTGTCATACTAAGAAAAAAGGGCATGATCCCATCATCAATGTGTTTGTAATAAAATAAGAAAAGCTTTTAATTTTTAAAAAAGGTGTAAAGTTGGTATTTTTAAATATGTCACCTCATTTCTCATTGCGCATCAGAGAAGTTGACAAATGCTGATGGTGTCCTTTTGGTGATTTTGCTTTCCTTCATTTGATTATGGGTAATTTTGACTTGATTTTAACTGTCACAGGAAGAAAATAATTTTTCAATATTTCACTTTCAGTGGGCTTAATGGGCTTTTCCTTTCCTACAACCTTTGCTCTTGGTTGTAATATGTAGTTCAAACAACACCAAATTATGACATAACAGCTGACAAAAATTTTGCTTGGTGGTTGAATTTTGCAGTGTTTTAGCACTTCTACAAAAATAAATTCTACAATGAAATAAAGGAGATAGCTGCTGTTGTCGAATAGCCTCCTCTTCCTAAAGATGTTTTTGTTATCAGGCATGTCAGATGTTTGGCATCTGACATCTGATTTCATAAATCAGACACCAAAAATCACCAAGTAACAGAGAAAGTCAGGGAAAGGAGCTCTAGATAAAAAGAGACAGAGAAATCAGGATTTGTTGTAGATAAAGAGTCATTGTAAATGTCTTATTGCACTCCAAGGGAGATGAGCAGCAAGTTTACTAAGGCAAACTATTCTACATGTCTGTACAGCATGGGCAAAGAAGGCACATTTACAATCAAGGAAAGGGTAGGCTGGCAGTACCAGGGAATTCCCTCTTGTTATAAACCACCCTTGGAGGCTGAGGGTAACTCAGACTCTTCTTCCCATATAAATAAATAAATGAATAAACAAACAAATAAATATACACATGCACAAACACACACATACACACACACACATGCACATGTGTTTTTACGTGTGTATGTGTGTAGGGTTTATTTTAGAACAATTTTGTTGTGATGAAAAGGATGTATGTAGTGGGTTTGGTTATTATCTGTAGAAATATAGCAATACAAAAGCATTAAAAACATTCAAGAAGAAATATAAAGGAAAAAAAAAAAGAATAAGACTTGATTGTTACAATTTTGATGTCTTCTATTCAAAGTGATGGTTCTATCCTGATCCCCTGGGGGCAAGGAAAGTCCATGAAACACAGAGTTCAGTTAATATACACTAAGTTCTATGTGAGAATTCCAAGCTACCTCCTCTGAGAGGGGAATGTCACACTGTGGTCTCTTGCCAAACTGCGGATCATATGCAGGTGGAAGACACTCAGAAATGAGTCTGGGGGTGAAGAGGATCCCACAGAGAGCTGGCTGGAGTAATGACTCTCCAACCATATGACTAGACGTCATCCTCCTTTATTGTCTAATTTATCCATGTTTTATACCTTATTGCCTTACATAATACAATAGCTAATTAACATTCATTGGCTAGTGTAATATAGTTACATATACAAGTCACTTATTGATTAGCTGTTATACTACAGCATCTGATCAGGTTATGGTTTGTGACAGTTTTCAGCATCCAGCATTGACTATTGTATTTGTACAAAGATTATTGTCTTTTCAAGGATGTCCTAAATACTTCTAAAGTAACTAAAGTAATTCTATAATCTGCAGGCCAGGGTTGTCCAGTTCCTGCAAGGAAATACCATCAAGGATATCATGCCCTTGTTCCATGAGAAATTCTTCTACAAGGGGGCACTTCAGGAGCCTTTGATGGCTTATGACCCCTCCTATGACATGACAGCTGCCTCTCACGTGAGCAGAGTGGAGCAGTTCTTCTCTGTCAGAAGGGATGAAAACCCTCAGGCTCGTGTGTGAATATCCTGGTCATACCATGGAGGCAAATTTTCACATATGAGCCAGTTGTGTAAAGGAGGACATTGGCATGATAAAAAGCACTATCCCACCTCATGGGATCTGCTTCTTATCCACCTCTTCGCTTATCTGCCTCAAACTCAACTTGTAACCTCTCGGGATGAGCATCCACCTCCTCTGCACCTGGTGTTTACCGTGTACATCTTCAGCAAATCACCTGCTGCTTTTGCAAAAGGCCGATTGTTTTGAGTCACTAATGATTAACATTTTGCTTCTTCAAACCTCTGTAACAATGGATGTAATACAAACTTGCCCAACCCTTAGACAACCAGTATCACCAGTATCACTGAAAGGGACTACGAATGGTGCCTATACAGGCATGAAACAGTGTTAAATCAAAATAAGTGGAATGAAAGGCAAAAAAAAAAAAGTGCAATTTCTGAAGATTGGGCTTTAACTACTTGGTAGAGAGTTGTTCTCCTTTCAACATGCTTCCAGGAAATTTAAGAAACAATAAGGTACCTATAACCTTCAGGAATACCCAGTTAGGCATTATGTGTATCTTGAGGATCATCTCTAGTGGATATTGCTGACTAGTCTGCTTTGCCAGCAAAATAAAAGATACACAAAATTTTCAATTCTGTCACTCAAGCTCCAAATGCTTTTCTGTGCTAATGGTCAGACATGCCAAGTGAATGAGTCACAAACACAAAGACCATGTAGACAGTGTTTTTATAGTTTGTTAGGATCTCTTTGGGTACCTAAAATTAGCATTTAAATTCTGTTTTAGACACATAAGCACATGGGCTTATTTTCAATCCTGCTGTGTTCTCATATGTTCATTTAAATTCTCTCTGTTTTAAACAGGCTTAAAAATAATCTGTAACATATACTCAGATAAGTAAATAAAAAATAATTTATGGGATTTTAAAAGAAATATATCACATGAATTCTCTTATTCTGCCACTAATCTTCAGAATTGCGTTTGCATAATATTTTGAAGTTTTTATTCTCTCTTTTTTTGCTATGCGCTGATTTTGGGTGGGATAGCGTTAATTTTTTTCAGAGTTGCTAGTATAGTTTTGTGTTTTGGATTTGTGATCATTTGGATTTGGAGACACTGCCAATAATTCAGGGGTGTTTTTGTTATTTTTGAGCAAGTGCTTACACAGAGCCAAGGCATTTTCTGCTTCTCAACCCACGCCACTGGTGAGCAGGATGGGGATGCTCCCTTCCTGGGAGGGAGCACAGCCAGGACACTGACCCCAGGTGACCCAAGGGACAATTGAGGCCATATGGTGTCATATTCAGCACATAAAGAGGGGGAAACGGAAGGAAGGAAGGAAGGAAGGAAGGAAGGAAGGAAGGAAGGAAGGA
>QUSF01000051.1:2110136-2160503 GCA_003676055.1 Chloebia gouldiae | reverse complement strand
AGGAAGGAAGGAAGGAAGGAAGGAAGGAAGGAAGGAAGGAAGGAAGGGCTATTGGGAGTGAAGGCATTTGTCTTCTGAGTCAGCCTTACCTGTTATGAAGGCTGACTTTCCTAGAGATGGCTGAACACCTGCCTGCCAAAGTGAAGCAAGGAACTGATTAGTTGTTTTGCTCTTCTTCTGTGCATGGCTTTTGCTTTCCCTATTCAACTGTCTGTATGTCAATCCACAAGTTTTCTTGCTTCTATGATTCTCTACTTTTTCCCCTGCAGGGTAGTGACTGAGTGGCTGCCCAGGGTTTAGTTGACAACTGGGGATAAATTTCGACAGCCTGGGTTAGGAAGCATGTTATGACAGACAAACGTTTCTTCCTCTGTAGTGTAGCACTTTTCTGTTCTTGGGGAAGAGGATGGCATCTTTTAGAAGTGTTAAAAGTTTGCAAACACTCAAATGCAGGACAGAAATCTGCTTCTTGCAGCTATCACCCTGTGTGATTTCAGGAATAACAGCAGAGAGTAAGCATAAGCTTACTGTCAATATTTTTATGACCTCTGTCAACTCTCTCCCCATCCCACTGGGACATGAGTGAGTGGCTGCATGGGGCTGACTTGCTGGCTGGACTTAAAACACAACGTATTACACACGTCATGAAGATGACATTATATCAAAATATGATGTCATGTGAGCCTCTGCAAGCATCCACTTGACTGCTTGTTTATGATTTTTGAAGATGCATCTAATATTCAATTTCCAGAAGGATGAAATACCAAAACAAAGCTAACATTAAGTAAAAAGAAGTATTTGTCAATGCAATACAAGATAACCATGCCTAGAACTTGACTGATAAGTGGCTTTTGCTGAGTTCACTCAGTGTGAAAGGCTAAGTATTTTGCTTAGAATGAGTAATAAAGCTATCAGAACAGATATATGACAGCATATTTTTTAATAGATCAAGGAGAATTTTGAAATTATGTCACCCCTTAGTGTTGTAAACAAATGGAATGACAAATCCACTGCACACATTCATTTCCTTTGTGTGCTTGTTCAATGCATATTTTTTAATCTTACATGACAAATCTTATTACTGATTAGTGCATGGAAGGCAGTCTAACTTCTGACAACACTTGACATAGAAGCCTTACTCATAGAGACACAAGCAAAAAAATTAATTTTATTATCATTACTGATGATTAATGCATTAATAAAGGGTGAAAACTGGTGAAGATGAAAAATGAATGAGCTGAGGAAATACACTATTTCAAAATCAGTGGAAGTTGAAAATCAGTGAAAAGGTATAATTTTCTATTATGGAGAATCAGCATCTCTAGTAATGTAAAAGAATGAAACAGGCTTGACTAGCTGAAGAGCTCTGCCTATGAGAAGGTGAAAATAATGACACTTATTATCTGAGGGAATTTTAATCCCATTTAGTACAGATCCTTCATTTTGTGCAATAACTGTAGGTCAGTTAATATATTGAGAGATTTATGCAGGTATACTTGCAAATAATCTTGACAGAACTTTACAAAAAACTTAATATTTCCATAGTAGAAAATACCAAAATATTTCAGTGTACATAGATGGGTTTAATATATGTATGAGACAATAAAAGTACTATAGATGCTTCAGTGTTTTCTTTTTTTTAGCACACTGGTTGTCACAGCTTTCTCAGACTGATGCCATCGTAAATATATTTATTCAAATGAAAACTGATAAAAAAGTATTGAGCAAGAACAAATAAGGAACTCATGCTCCACATTTGAAATCCCAGACTTCTGGGTATTTCAGCCTGGAAATCAACAAATTACCGTCCAGAACATCAAGGCTTTGTTAGAATTTCTATATATAGGAAAGAGAAACTTTCAAGAAAGTGAAGATTGGAAACAGAATTTTGGGATAACTATTGCTATCCCAAACTGCCTAAACAGATATTTAAAGACTAGATTACCTAAAATAACATAGCAAGTGATATGCTAGTGCATGCCAGAATGAAATTTAAAAAAAAAAAAGAAAAAGAGATACAAAAGAGTTACATAATTTTTTATAATAGGATGTTAAAATACAATCTCTAGAATGAAGATGCAGTATATGCATCTTATCATTTCTATAATATTTTTTAAAATAGGGGTAAATCTGTGAAAGTGTTAGAGGTAGAGAGGAGAGGAAGGCCAGTGAATAGAGTTACTTTAGCCACCTACCTAGAAATTTGGAGACCCTTATATTTATTTCTAGAATTTTCCTGAGCATTCCATCCTTCTTCCTAGTTTTGCAACTTTCACGGTGTTATCCCCTACTAAAGAACTGTAGGAAATAATTAATTAATAAATAGATTGTGAGGTTTTTTTCACTCCCAAAGCACCAGTAGTGAAAACTCAGAAACATCTATCTGCCAATTATACCAGAAGCAAAGGATGGCTGCTGGTATGTATACACTGTTTTCCAATTCTTTTCCCTCAAGTTCTAAGATCTTAAGGCAGGTCAAGCTATTAATTACTTTCCTAAAATGATCCAGTGTTAAAATTGTGGGGCTCTTTTTTTTTTTGAAGATTAATGTATGGAAAATTAAAATTAACTCCACAGAAAATAACCCAATTAAAAGTTTTAATGAAATATTATATTTACTTTCTTTTTCTACAATGTATGCTCTGTTTCCTGTTTTTATATTGAGTGTTCAGGAACTCCTGTAGTGAGATATTAAGAGTACTAAAACATAGAAAGACTAAAGGGCTCAATTCTTTTGTCCTTCTACAGAAGAAAAAAAGTGCCAGTGGCTTTCTGCTTACTGAAATTGAGCCAGAGGTCTCAGAAAATATAGTGAAAAAAGATGTTTAAACAAGTACAAATCTGAGAAGTGTCCTGCATAGTTAAACTGAATGTGTATCTTTGGAACCTCAGTAAGCCATGAGGAAGCCGTGTGTCACTGGAAGGCTCAGAAGTGGAGGTGGGTCAAAAATTTTGAATAGGGCAGTAGGACCCTGAGGCTAGCTCAGTTGGTCAGTGTGTGTGGTGCCAACACCAGAATTGTAGGTTTAATCCCCATAGGGGCCATTCACTCAAGAATTGGACTCGATGATACTTGTGGGTCCCTCTCGACTCAGAATATTCTCTGTGTTTGTATCTTTGTTCCTAAACAAACAGCTGGGGCAGAGGTAAAATGTACTAACAATTTCTGCGTGTGTTTAATACACTCCATAAATATGCTGTATGCCTGTAGCCCACAGGGACAGCATAAGAATACATGCCATTCCCCTCGGGGACCTGCAGAGCAAAGTGCAACAGAGAGCTGGCAGGGGTCCTTTCCTGGGAACCATGTAGTGATTGGACTACATATGCTTTGAAAAAATGGGTTTCTGAAAACAACTTAAGTTCTGTCTACTGTGCCACGGTATCATAACTCATACAAGCTTGGCTGTTTTATGTTATGATAAGTAACTACATTATCAAGACATATCAAAATTATTTCAGATTTTAAATAATTTTTGGTTGATAATTACTAAAAAGGATCTGATCATTATGAATGTGAACACTCTCATAAAGTTGTATGAAAGAACTGGCATGGTTTGATAGGGTACCACTTGAATCTAACAGTTCTTCTCACATTCTGTTTGGGTGTTAAAACAAAAAGTGAATGAAAGTTCAAATATATTTTCTTGCATTTTATTTCAGGAGAGCTTTTAAAACTTGGGTGCAATGGATTAAATCTTAAAGCTATGCCAGAAGAAATATGAAATATGGCTTCATGAATTACTCATACACAAAAATCAAGTAAAGTAAGAGCTCATTAATTACTTATAAGGGCTAGCTGAAACTCAATAAGTTGTCTGTAACACATACATAAGCATTTTCTCTAAGTCTGTGATGTGCTGACATAAGGTTTTTTTTTGTGAATGAGAGCTATGATAGTTTGAAATTACAAAATCAGTTGTCCTTGGGGTTTATTTAAATATATTATTTAAATATCTTCCTCTATTTGAAATAAAGAAATACATTGATAAATGCAGACACATGACCATACTAACTAATTAGGAAAACATTACAGAATGGAGCTAATAGCTCCAGGTATCCTTGGAGATTAAAATTATTATTAAGTTAAAAATACTTTGTGAAAATTATTCAATGCTAAGTAAAACTTGTGAAATGAAAAAGATGAAAAATGCTAATATGACTATTTAATGTAGTAAACTTAATTTCCAAATTAAGGACTAAACATTGTCCATCTGCCAGAGGGACAAGTAGTCCATGTATTCAAAATAATTTGCAAGTTAAGTTTGCCTGAAATACTGAGTTTAAATCATTTTAGAAGACAAAGGATAGTAATTGAAATTCAGTTTCTTTGTGAGCAGAAAACTGCTTAATAATATTGTGAACCAAGAAAAATAATTACATTTTCTGAAATAATCAATATTTATGAACCTACACGGTCACCTTTTTGGTGCAATACTGTGGATGTCCTAAAACAATCAGTGTTAATAAAAGATAACAACAAAATTTTGTCCCAGTGCAAGCTTTGAGCAAGACCTGTCATACTGGCAAACCAGATGACCTTAGTGAGATCTGTATCTACTCCCTTCCCTTTTATCCCAGCAGAAGAACTTGAGAAATCTGGGCAACCTCGAAGCATCTGATGAGGATTCTTGGACGTGCTCACAGGCGGAGCGGACATGCAGAGCAGGTGAATCACTGCCACTTGAATTTTTGCCACATAGTGCTCCCTGCATTGTTATAATTGACCATAGGTTATCTACATATCATTTAAATGATAAATGCCTTTAACATATCCTATATTGTCTTCAGCAGCTTGGTGAGTCATGGTAAATAAGCAATGAATCTCCATGCAATAGTTTGTTCTTTATGTGTGTTTATTTTGCATTCATTTGAAAAATTTCATTACTAATTGTTCTATGGAGTTCAATGCAAGCAATAACATAACTTAGTTATATATTGAATTGAAACCTACCAACATCCTTACTTGAAGCCTAGGATGAGTAAGGAAGAATTAATGTGAACTGTGCTTCAGCAGAACCAACCGAAAAGTCATGTGGTATTTTGGGAAGGACCAGTCTTAGAGAACATGCAGAAGGGAAGCTGAGAAAAATCAAATCCAGGTAATTACATGAATTAAATTTGTTTTCTTGTTCTATTGGATATTCAGGTTATTTGTCTTTACAAAACCAAAGAGCAAAAAATTGGATCCAGAAGATTGTATATGAACAGTAATATTCTGGTAAATACTTCTGTGCATTCTGAGGAATGTGTTTTTAATTCCATTTACAGAAACATCTCAGTCACCAGCATGCAAATTTTTCCAACATGGGGAGGACCATAAATGAGTTGTCTTTATTTCCATTGGAACAATAGAATCTAGAGCAAGAACTTTCACAGAGAAAAAAAACAATTATCAGAACTGCTAAAAGTTCATTAATCCAACAGAATGAGTAATAAATCTACAAAATAACCAACTGTGTAGACTCTATTATCTTATATCTTGCAGCTTTCGAAGTCATCAGGAAACAATTAGCAATAGGATGCAGCAATAATTTGCAGCATTATTATTCACTTCCCACTTCAGAATACTGCATTCAGCTGCTCACACATTAATGCACAGCTGGTTTGCAAGAGATGTGCAAGTTCTTGAAATTTAAGATAAATGAGTTAATAAAAAATTTGACTACATTAAAAAAAAAACCCAAAACCACAAAAAAAACTCTCATCAAAGTAAAAAATGTCAAATAACAAAACAAATAACATAAAACCCAACCAATCAACCAACCAAAAAAAAAAAAAACCAACCAAAACCAAGAAAAAAACAACCTCACAGAAAACTGCAGCCAAAAAGCTGTAAATGAGTGTCACTAGCCAACACAAACTGAGGATATCATAAGAGAAATTCTATAATACTGGTTTTAAACTCTTCCAGCCATTATACAAAAGAGTCACTGAGTTTGACTAATATATCTTAGAAATATTTTAAGACTTTTATTCTTTTTGTAGTATGGAAGTCAATAATTTTGGGTTTCTAAAGTACACACATTAAGTAATTTCAATTTCTAGGAAATCAGGCATACAAAATGCAGATTGAGCCAATGAATTAATTCTAAATTTACAGTATGAAGAGGACAAGCTTGAAGTGGATCATAATTGTGACAAGTAAGAGCAGTACACAACAGATCTGGTGTAGGCGAGTATAGCTGACAGGACCAGAGATTATATGAGGACCTTAAATGAGGAGGGTAAACTTTTTAAATGTTAATATGTAAAAGTTATACAAAGGTGAATGTGAGAGGTGGTATTTGAAAAATTAACACATTCTTGTGAACTTCATATTAATAAACATTCACATTATTTAGAAAAATTCTAGCTTTTGAACTTCTAGAAAAATCTATACCTTCTAAAAAAACCAGAACATTATATGATATTCAGAGTTTTACTGCCCAGGTAAATGATGCTGTATTTCTGTCTGATGTGTTCTCTTAACAAGGAATAAGAAAACCCACCCAGAGCACAAACAAAGCTTTTAATTTATTTCCCAGGTTCTTTTACACCACATAGCGTTTGGTAGGAATAAGCATAGATAATATTTCACTGGGATTTTTTGCAGAATTTATGTGAAAAACATGTGTATTTAACATTTTTGTCAAGCAGATGTAAGAATACATAAGAATGAGGGTTGTTAGTCACAATAAATGTCAAAAACTATAAATCCTATTAAAGAAGTGAAACAACACAGAATTACTTGCTCCTAATGGTGATAGTAATGCAAGAGCTTGGTCTGTTAGAATTCTTGTCTTTTATTTGCTTCAGGATTTCCTAGAAAAAAGCCTGAGAATAGTTGTCATTAAGATGTAACTTCTCTCTTATGGATTGAAGTGCAAAAGATATGAATACTGAAATACAGAAGATACCCCTTTTTAAATGCTTAATTTGTCTCTTTTCACTCTTCCTTAATGTTCAAGTTAATGGGACATGGCTCAGAAGTATTTAAGATGTTTCATTTTTCTTCTTTTGCTGACTACTTATATAACCAAATAACAACCATAAGGATGATCAAAATTTGCAGGCAACTGGAGATGGAGAAATTAGTTCTTGTTTGTCCCTGTACCTGTATCTGCTGTCTTGTTATCATCTAGTGCAGTTTCTGAGTTGGCAATCCAGTTACATGTTGCTGATGTGTTATACAAGGAAAGTCACAGAATAAATTATTTTAAAATATGGAAGTATAGAAGGATTTAGATAAGAACAGTAGATGCCTCAGTTGATATAAGTAATTTAAGCATGTTTCAATGTGTTAATAAATGTAAGCTTGTTTTCTGAAATGTAGAAGGATTTTTTCTTCCTAGAAAGAAATTAGAGAATTTTAACTTTGAACAGACAGATAGTTGTCATCTACTAATATTCTTGGGTATATTTTTCAGTTTGGCAATTTATGATGGACTCAAGTTATAGTAGCAGTTGTAATTAACTGGTTGAAAATGCCTTGAATGTCGCCTGTACCTCTCATACATAATAGAAATCTACTTCTAAAGATGAAAGATGTCCAACTTGAACCAAAAGATAGTGTTTTAATTCTAATCACATCAAACAACACTCATTAGAAATTACAAAAAACCTCAAAGAGTGCTTATTATTCTTGTGGCTCTCAGTATAATTTCTTATCTAAGTATTCATATGATATATTAGTTTAAAATGTACCTATATCATTAATCCTTATTATTAACTCTTCTAATCTAAATATATGTACATATCTTAAACAATTTTTTCTAATGAATGCTAAAAAGGTGAGATTTATATCACAACATGAAATACAATTTAATCTATAATATCCCTTCTTGGTATTGTCTTACCATATGTAAATTAAAGTAAAACTAGGGTTATGCCAAGAAACACTAGTTTTCATCAATTTAACCTTGGTGAGGATTAGAACTATTTTGTGGTGAGTAGGGGACAGTTAAAACTGAAATAATTTTGGATATGTTCATAAGAGATATCCAGGGCTAGTACAGTTAAAATGTACCATAGTCTTTGCATCCTCTGACTTCCTAGCTGCTTCCTTCCCAGACTCTACAGAGCAGTCAGAATTTTTTTCTCCATCTAAGCCTGACTCTGGGGGTATTGTGAATGACTGGCACAAAAAGAAAAAGCAGAAATGCCTTTGAAGTAATATTTGATGGTAGGATTGCAAGAGCTGAAATCTGTTCTATGTCCTGATTCAACATGCATGTGCATCACAGACTCAGTCCTGGGCAGCATATAATATGTGGGTGCCTTAAAACTGAACATCACACACAAACCAAAGGCAAGTCCTGCCTGAACAACCTAATGGCATTCTGCAGTGGAGTGACAAGTGAACAGTGCAGGACTAGGGATGTCTCTCATCTGGACTTGTGCAAAAGTCCCCAAAACTTCCTTCACTCCAGACTGGAGGGAGATGGATTTGATGAGTGACTTGTGGGTGGATAAAAACTTGGTTGGATGGTCACATCCAGAGGGTGGTGGACAATGGCTCAGAGTCCCAAAGGACATCAGTAACAAGTGGTGTCCCTTAGGGATCCATAGTGGGACTGCTGTTATTTAATATATTCAGACATATGCAAAGAGATCATGTGCACCCTCAGCAAATCTGCAGAAGATACCAAGCTGAGTGATGCAGTGACACTCCTGAAGGATGGGATGTCATCCAGAGGGACCTGGCCAAACTTGAGGAATGGGCCTGTGGGAATCTCATGTGGTTCAACAAGGCCAAGTGCAAGGTACTGCAGCTGGCTCAAGGCAACTCCCGGTATCAATCCAGGCTGGGGGATGAAGGGATCGAGAGCAGCCCTGTGAGCAGGACTGGGGGTGCTGGTGGGTGAGAGGCTGGACATGACCCAGCCATGGGCACTGACAGCCCAGAAAGCCACACGTGTCCTGGGCTGCAACCAGAGCAGCGTGGGCAGCAGGGGAGGGAGGGGATTTGCCCCTCTGCTCTGCTCTGCTCTGCTCTGCTCTGCTCTGCTCTGCTCTGGTGAGACCCCACCTGCAGTCTTGCATCCAGATCTGGGGTCCCCAGAACAGGAAGGCACCTCTTGGAGAGAATCTAGAAGAGGTCACCAAAATGGTCAGAGGGATGGAGCATCTCTCCTATGAAGATTCAGGGCTGAGAGAATTAAGACTGTTCACCTGAAGCAGAGAAGGCTTTGAGGACACCACATTACAGCTTTTTTACCCGAGGAGAATCTACAAGAAAGATAGGGAGAGATTTCTACAAGGCCATGTACTGACAGGACAAGGGGGAATGGCTTTAAACTGAAAGACAGTAGATTTAGATTTCATCTTAGGAAGAAATTCTTTACTATGAGGGTGGTGAGGCACTGGAACAGATTGTCCAGGGAAGATGTGTGTGATCTGTCCCTGGAAGTGTTCAAGGTCAGGTTGCCTGAATGTCTGAGCAGCCTGCTCTGGAAGATGTCCCTGTCCATGGCACAGGAGTTGGAACCAGGTGATCTTAAGATCCTTTCCAACCCAAACCATTATGTGATTCTCTGATATAAGATCATCTGCAATCCTGCTATGTAATTTCTATGAATTGCTGAAAGTTTCTATATGGAGATCATGTTCTTAAAAGATGTTATTTAATATTCACCCCAAAACTTTTAAAGTCTGAGGCAACACAAGTAGGAAGACTACTGGAAGATTAATTAAATGTCCCTGCTCTTGTTTTACACATGCAACCCTGCATTGCTTTAGAACTGTAGCACATATGTAACATGGCACTCTTTAGTCCTATTGTACACTACTAAATCTAAAAGCCAAAGATACCTTATGGCCTGGATTTGCATATATATAAACATGTAAGAAATTTCCATAGATATATGTGAAATGACAAATTTCTTCTAACTAATTTGCAGAAGGAAACTTGTAAGAAGCTGTGAACTAAAGGGAAAGGTATAATACCGTATTCCTCTTAACTAAATGTGTGGACAATAAGAAGCACTGGAAGTGGTACAGGAAGTGTCCATTGTGGGATGTTTTCTAATGACATTTTAGAGAACAAAGATATACATTATTTCACTTTGTATGTCACACATTTTCTGTTTTACATTGCTTATTAACCTGGAATGTACTTTTGATTTAGTACTTGATCTTGCATAACATAATGCAAAAAAAAAATATATATATATAGAGAGAGAACAGAAAATTGTTGGGAATTTTACCTCACAAGTGTTGACAAATAATGGCATTTTAAAGCATATGCCAAACGCTAAGTACATCAGAAGTAACAAAAGAAATGCCAGGGAAAGAAAAAGGTGAACAACACAAAATAACAAAAGTAAGTAAATGGTCCAAGAGAAAAAAAAAAGCCCAAAACCAAAATAATCCATGTTTTAATACTTTAGCTCTTTTGCAGAATACTCTTGGACAAAGGGAAAATCTGCTGATTCCTTCTGTCAGGAGTTTCACAGTGATGTTGCACAGGATTGGACAGCCCAGCATTTCTCAAATGCAGAGGCATTTTTTTCTAGGTAACATTTTTGAAATACACGAAACAAATATAGGAACAGTTTACAACACCAGGCAAGAGACTTGACCTCTTCTACTTTTCATTTTTTTCTCAGTATTTTTACCTTCTAACATGCAGAAATAAACTTGGTAATTACATGTCAAAAATACTGAAAACAAACCCCGGGGTCAAGTTCAATACATAGAATATATGTATCTGTAACTGCTACCATAAATTAAAATTAAGAAACAATGACCTGGAAAAGAAAATATTTTGTAGGAGGTAGGACAAGTACTTGTCAGGTTGCATAAACATGTGCCACTTGTGAGAATTCAGAGCATAAATTTGATGCTGACATTTACATAGGATTTTTCATAAACTGATTCCACTGATTGCTCTGCTGAGACAAAACTCATGTAAGATTGCATTTTTTCAGCTTTCCTCTTAAATATTTAAGTTACGATTTCTGAAACTTCCTAAAGAAAAATTGGATTTTTTCTGTGTAATTTCCTCTAAGAATTGAAGCCATGACCTGAGGTGGTTTCACTGAAGTGAGGAACCTCAGAGTATGTCTTTCATCTCTAGACTTTTTTCCCTCCATATATTTGCACATGAAAACATTCTATCACTTTTTAAGGTGATTCCTGTAGCTTTTCCAAAATTAATTAGGAAATTCTTTTGTTTCTGTGTGTGTAAGCTTACTAAGATATTATTTGATTTCAAGATTGTATTCAGAATTCTTTTGCAGGGAATTGCTATGTGTCCCTGAAGTTTCATCAGGTCCTTGATTTACAGCAAGCAGAGCTGCTTTTGGGAATCTGTACTGACTATTCTAGTTATTTCTGACTAGCACATATAGATTCCTTATTACCCGCAGGAAATTTAGTTATGATATGAGTAAAGCTGCCTGTATTCTAGGATGTTTTGTGTGAATGCTTTCATTTTGGCCCTAATATATTCACCCTGCCTAGTTGTATTCTGTTAAATTATGTCATTTATGGGTTCAGCACTCTGTAAATAGTAAACTGTAATTTAAACCACTGTGTGTAACTTAAAGGTATGACACTAGAAGCCAGAATTTATATTCTTGGCAGATGTGAAGTTAAATTGTTAGTAACATTAAGTTCAGGCTTTAGTCTAGCCATATTTTCAGTAAGACTTGCACCTCGGGCAACAGAGCCAACAGAAACTTAGAACTTCCTGATCTATCGGCGCTTTTCTTTTTGAATTTTTATTTTTTTTACTCTCCCTCTAAACAAATAAATACAAATAAGTAGCTCGTGCTGTTAGGAAAAAAAACCTTTTCCAAATCGAGGTGTCATTTGTTACATTGCTTTTTAGCTTTAAGCAACAGATTACATAGTCATAATTGGTGATTCAAGCTTTCTTTGTTAATTTTGGTAGACTATAACTGCTTGCTGTAATAATCTTGATACTGACTCAGCTTAATTCAGAAAATTCATGCTGGCTTTTAGTTGCAGTAAAATCTTGTAGTGTAGTGTTATTACTCTGAATGAAGTTTATTTGAGAGCAGGCTGATCATAGCAACTCAGTAACTTATTTTTGTTTTTGCAACAGCAAAATATCTGTCTTAATGGTTCAAAATCCTCCATTGCATAAGCCTTTGGAAGGAAAAGATGCTTATCAGTTGATTCTCAGCCTTCTCTTTCTAGGCTGTGCAAAACTCCCAGATTTTTATTTTTTCAAATATCAGTATGTGAACTTTTTGATTTTTTTAATGCTTTTGTGCTTGCAGTTGTCCACAATGAAGCATGACACTCCTGGATTTTATGACTGTTATATATTTTTCTGGTCTTTCTTATATAAAAATATTTATGGTGTCTTTTATATATATTGTATTTTTCTGATATAATATTTCATATTACCAATTTTGACTTATTTAGTGAAAGTTTTGTTATTCAGTGTTATTTTTATGCATATTTCAATTTTAGCCCTACTTTTTTTGGAGAGGTCTATGGTAATTTTCCGGAATAAGGTTCTTGAGGTTATCTCCATAACATACACCTGCCATTACCATGGTAGATAAGAACAGCAAAAGAGATTTCTAGCAACAGAATTCACTTTTATTCAGCAGTATTTAACAGATACATTAATCATGTCTTCTATGAACTAAAACAACAAAAAAAATTGAAAGGATGAGCATTTGCCTGTGTTATAACCAAAAGGCTTTACTCTTTCCTGCTATTCACATTTCTCCATATTCTTGAAAAGAAATGAGCTCTTAGCAGTCAGACCATCTTACATTTGGCAGTACTACAAACTTTTAAAGGTTTCACAGGATATGTCTTCAAAAAAAGAAATTACTCCTCTTAAAAGAAGTTCGGAGAATCTTCAGTTTGATATATATTACTTCAGACAATATTTTACTGTTTCAAAAACTCACGTGTTTGTCTTGAAATCCATAATTTCAATGTATTAGTTAAGTCAATGTATAATTACTTAATTTGATTCAGTTTGCCATAATTCTTCCTAGACTTTTTATGTCTAGCATATTGTCTTCATCTCTCTACTAATTTGTTAAAACTTGAAACTTCTACCTCATGTTTTCCATTAGAAATTAGATTTTTGCCTCTCCCTGCCTCTATGAATTTGGTGAAGAAAACACATGTATTACAAGTATGTGGTTTTTTTATTCAAATTTGAAATATTAATGGAAATAATTTGAAAATACTAGATTGAAAGTAATGACAATTACATATACTATGAATTTTTATCTATTCAGATGCTTAATTAAAAAAAAAAAGTCTTCAATAGAAAACTGATTCTGATCTTAATTACATAATAATTGAAAAAAATCAATATATATTCATATATTTTGAAAAAAAAATCTATACTTACTCTTTTATATGATTGTCTACAACACTTAAAATAAAAAAAATTACTTATAACCTCTCTAAAGACCATGCCTGATAGTGCTTATTGGTCAGAGCATGCTCTAGCTTGTAAGTCACATCCTAATTTATCAGTTTTCTCGGGGGTCTTTTCTTTCTTCTACACTGCTGTATGACACATTCCATGGTTTTAGTTCATAACAGTGTAACAGCCCTTTTCCCTACTAGCTGTGCTTCAAAGATTTTAGCTATTTCTCCTAGAACAATCTCTCCCTGTGGGTTATGAAACAGAGATTAAAAACCACAAGTGATGCCACTCTGTTTAGGAATGCCTATTCATCACCTTTATTCCCCAAACTCTGTGATGGCTGGCTCTCATTTTATTAATCCCTCCAGTAGAAGAATCAGATCACAAACTGTCACAATTATTTCAGGCAGAATTTACTGCAGAATGTGGTTGTAGCATAAGAACTAGATGAGGAGAAATAGAAAGATCTTCAGCATTAGTTAAATAAATAGTAAGAGATCCTTTATGTCCTCTGGCACAGAAGTTAGCTGCTAGAGGAATATTCTTCAAATGCATAGTTAAAGCAACACACATACTCATGTCAATGTAATTTTGTCATTATAGACATAATATGAAGGAACATGAATGGGTATTTATTTCAAGCAAATATTTACTTGCTATTTATACACTGAACCCTGAACTTCCCCTATAAATCATTTTTTTATTAGTTTTCTCTAGTTTTGGTTGGGTTTTTTTCGATTTTTCTTTCCACACAATTAACACAGACATGTGAACCAGCATGCTGGTTCAGTATTGCATTTATTTCAGCGTAAAAAAGTTGTGCTCTAAAGAACTGATAAGCCAAACTTTGGAATGTATTATTTCAATAGAGGATTTTGTGAAGAGGATAGCCACTTCACATTAGGATTTAGACCAAACTGCATTTCAACAGAGCAGTTTTGCAATCAGAAAATTAATTTTCCATGTGGGATATTTCACCTTATTTGATATTTTTGCAAGCAATGTATAATTTAGCTGTTAAAACAGGGATGGAATTCATATTAATACACTCAGGTGAAGTGTGTAGATGTCTGAACAACAAGTAATTTTAACCTCTGGTGGGCTGTGTCTCTCTGCTTTCCTCCCAGATATTTCTAGAAAGGACTTGGTTTTATTTTTTTTGGAACTCCTGTTTTCCTGGTCTGATGCGGGTTCATGTGTTTGAGTGTCTCAAACACATGAGGCCACAAACTGATCTTTGAGTTTAATGGATTTGAGGTCACTTTCCATAAAAGGAAAGAAAAGACTAATTGTTCTATTTTAAAAAGGAATGAAACCAACCAAGAGTTGGTTAGTCATTTAAATAATGTGATAAAATATATTTTTGCTCATTTGAATATTAATTGAAAAGCTGTCCTCATGTTCTACAGAAGCATCTGTGTGCCTAAAAAGAAGGTGCTAAATATATCCTTAGGAGACATTTATTTTACTGAGAGTATTTCAGCTTAAAAAGACAACTGTACAAGCTATTTAAGTAGATATGATTTTAATAATTGTATGTTGTCCCTTCTCTCAAGGGAGTCAACAGCTCTTGCCAGTTTGGTGTTGGAAAAACTTACTGAGAGTCCCTTCCAGTGCTGTGTCCAAGCCATTTATGATGAAGATGCTGAAGAGCGCAGGGCCAAGGATGGAGCCCTGCAGAACCCCACCAGGGACAGGTCCCCAGTCTGATGTCCCCCCAGCCACTGCTGTCACCCTTTGTGCCTGACCCGTGACCCAGCTGCTCACTCACATGATGTGTTTATCCAGCTGTGAGCTGGATGTTTTATTCAGAAGGATCCTGGGAGGGACTGTATCAAAACCTTTGCTGAAATCAAGCAACTTCTCTTGATTGATGAGGTGGATTACCTTGTCATAAAAGGAAATCAGATTTAACAAGCAGAATTCAAATTCCATCAGATGTTTAGGATTCCTGAGCTGATCTCTGGCTACACAAAACCATCTTTGTATTATTCCAGGCTAAATAAAATGAACTTTTCTTTTTCTGATCTCTCTCCAATCCTCCTGGAGGCCACTGCATGAGTGGCTGCATGATCTTTAGCTGACAACTGGAGCCAAAATATGACACCCTGGGTTAGGAAGGAGAGCACAATCGTAGATGAGTATTTCTTCCTCGGTAGTGTAATGTTTTGTTCATCTTGGGAAGAGGGAGGACCTTTTTCTTCCGATCTAGGAAGTTTTGAAATTTGCAAATATCCAACCTTGGACAGATGTTTGTTTGTTGCAGCTGTGATTTTTGAATATAAAAACAGTGCATCACAAGCTTCCTATTAAGGTCATTAATAAGTCTGATTCCAGTGTTGACAGAAGTCTAGACCTTAGAAGTAGCTGATGAGAGAGCAGCCTAATAATGTTCTCAACTTTCTTTCAAAATTGTCTTAAGTGAAACATTTATTGGACACGTTAGTGTCTTTGCTGACTTTGTCTAAGATTTTATCTTTTGCGTGAGTGCACTAATCCAGTGGGTCTAGAAACATGTGTGATGACCTAAATCAAAATTTATGGGAAAGCAAGGGTTTGGAAAGGGTTTGAAAGACAAATGGAAAGAATGTCCTTTGAAATACCAAATGGTAACAGAATTTGCATTTCTTTTGTCTTTTTAAAAAATAAAAATAAAAAAAAATTATGTGTGTCATTTTTGCATTTATTATCTTTCCTACTTATTACTCAGTTATTGTCATTAGCTGCTTACGAATCTTTACAAAATAAAGTCTATGGCTAATAAAACACAGAGGTTTATATATGGTTTTCAACACACAAATAACCCTACTGACATCAGGAATAGTGAGTCATGTGTAGTAAAGTTTTAATTTTGATTAGGAGTGCACTCCTGAAAACAATTTTCTGAGAGTCACTATTTTTGCTGCTGTACATTTTCACACAGCCTTGAGCACATAAACTTGGTTCCTGGTGTAGGATATGGAATTAGAAGAGGTTTTAGGGATACATTTAGTAGAAAATCCACAGATCTACTGAAATTTTGTGGAATACACTGATGTCAATTTTTATGTCAGTTTTAGTAGCTATAGGCCCCATTTCTTTTTCTCTCCTAAGCTGATCTTTGTAACATGTTTTTTCTACTTCCTGTTTTTATTTCAAAAATTAAATTTTCACCATATTATCCATAAAAATAATGGAGTCATGAGCTAGACTTCGAGGAAACAGAAGATAAAATTAGTCCGGTTAGCCAAAAAATTAAATTAAAAAAAAAAGCACCTTGTGTTGTGCCGTTTTAACTGTGTTTAAATAAAGTGGTTACTACATCTCTAGGTAAGTCCAGGAAAGAGGGGAGAAAATTTTTAACATAAACACTATGTGTTCATAGGGATTTATTTTACTTCAGTGATTTTGTAACAGATTTATTTGTTTCAAAACAGAAAGTATTACAAAGCACATTTTAGAAAGGATAGCCTGAAAAAAATTCAATAAGCAATTTTGTCCCTTGTTTATTTTTTTCAGCTGTAATTTCTTATTTAACTATGGAACTGAAATTAGTTAAATTGAGTGAGAATTGACAAAACAGTCAAATTTGGAAGAAATAGCTGAATCTCTCAGTGTGTGTGTAAAAAAAGAACTAAAGAATGAATCTGATTTCATGCAATCATTACAGAAATTGCACATTAAACTGCTAAGAAATGGGAAAATTTTAAATGGCTTCAGTAATTTTTTGCTTTCCAGTGATCTTTCAAGCATGCACAAAAAGACATTTTTCCAATTTCTTTTAAACTTCTAGGCCCAATGTTGAGTATTCTGTGTAAATGTCATAATGTAATACATACAAGAACTCAGGTTTTTCTACCCAATATTTAGGCTGAAGCCCTCAGCCCTTTAGCCTCTCCTCACAGGGTCAGTGCTCCAGCCCTGACCACCACCATGCTGCTCTGCAGAGCTCACTCGGGTTTCTTGATGTCTGCCTGGTACTTCTGGGTGCAAAACTGTACCACTACCTCTGGTCTGAAGAGAGAAAGTCCTCTCCTGGTAGCCACCCCTGCTGCAACATCACACCACTGAGCAGGAATGTGACAGAGCGGGAAATTCTACTTTGTGACTACAGAGCGGGTTTAATATAATGAGGTAGAATAGAAAAATACCCCTCTGTCTCAAAATATGCCGTGCTTTCCTTACAAAGAAGACAAACTGGACAATCTGTGCTCTCATGCTCAAAAAACTTGCTGTGAAGAACACCAGCACTTGCTTCCTGTAGTTCGGACAGTAAAAGCTAAGTACATAACAGAGTGTAGGACCATAACTTTCAGAATATACCTCTTGATTTTAAAGAGCTTTCTAGCTATATTACTGCTCAAGATTTAATCTTCTGCTTGCCAAACTTCATCCATTATCAGTAACATTAGCTGGTTTTAAAAGTCAGTACATGGAATCTAAGTAGCATTGGCTCATGCTTGTGACCCATTTAGTGCCTTAATTACTTAGCAATGCACAATTCCAATTCTTGTTGTATCCTGAGATTTCTGAAAGGTTTACAGATATTTATGACATTGTAATACGTGGAAATGGTACCATATTCTTATATATTGGCACAGTCTGGTTTAAAGTCAAATAGCCTGGGAAAGGAATGCAGTATAAAATTGACCAGCTTCCTTGTGATGCCTAACTCAGACTTTATGTTTTCTAGAAAGCAGGTACTGTTTTCAGTGAACTAATGAGCCACCTCACTTCATTAAAATCTACTCTGTAATCTGCATGCCATCTGTTCACTTTAGTCTAGGAAAAAACCCTTTTTCTGAGCTTTGTAATTATATCACAAATCATTTCAGTTTGTTCACAGTTGTCTTTTCTTTTTGAAAACGTGCATCAAAATAAACATCTGCTTGTGCAAAATATGTTCTTGATGGTGTCACATGAAAGGCCCTACTTAATGGATATCATTGACATACACTCTTCAAGACCCAGTAATCTATATTCTCTATATTCATTTTGAAATATAGTTTATGGCTGTTTCTCAGTGTCTCAGTATCAGGAATGGTGATCTCATAGCATGAAGAGAGCAGGTTACTTTTATGCTCTGCTTATTTTAGGTCCACTCAATGAATCAAATAAAGATACAGCTCTACATTAAGTATCTCAAAACACATTATGGATTGAATTCTCCTTATTAAACAAAATATCCAGGGGGAAAATGAAGGCAAATAAAATTATAAAGGTATATGACCTGAATTATATACAATATTGAAATAACATTTCACAGCAAAAAGACATAAAAGAAAGGAAAAAACGCCTGTTTATCTAGGAGTTTGTTCTGGTACTTAGTTTGCATTCCTTTCAACATGAAACATAGTAGTAAGACATTCTGAGCTGTTTTAACAGTGTGGCACTTTAAAGAGAGGCTGAACTCTTCAAAAAGTGGTTAATTCTTTTATGACAGGAAGTTTGTCTTCTTATTTGCTTGATAGCCTCTGGGAACATGTTAGGTTTAGACTAAGTCATATGGCAACTATTTTATTACTCTCTCAAAAGATATGGTCATGTATTCTTTTGATACTCTGAGGTCATCTCTGCTGTTACAGAAAAATTGATTGCATAGTATTGCTAGTATTTCCAGCACTTACTATTCATAGCAGCATTTAGAGCTGGCGTTTTGTTCTTGAGTCTCAGCTTTATGCAGCAGAATGTGGGCTAGTGGAAAAATAAAGTTACCTTTAAAATTTGTGTAATGTCAATTCCTTCATTAATCTTTCAGTTTATTGAATATCTCTGAAAAGACAGAATCTCAAGTTTTTGTAATTCTTTATACATAATATTCAAATATTTATTTTAGGAATCTCATAAAGTAGATTACACTGTGGTTCTTGTGCACGTTCGCATTCAAATCTTCATTGCTTGGTAGAATAGATCACACATATTGGGTAAGTCTTCTCTCTTTATTTTGCACAATAAAGGAATTCTTCATGGAATTTGGCAATGTAAAATTTATCTGCTCCTAGTCATCTCTGACAATCTAGCTTGAAAATTTTGCTGCAGTATTTATCTTGGCCAGCAAAATTTACCTTAATTCAAAACACAATGTGGCAAAAGTAAAATTGCAGCACATTTGTCTTAGGCCAGTTTTGTATTGACAGAAGTCAGGGGTAGCTACACCTTTCTTCATAAAGGCTTTAAGTCAGAATCCTACAAAGACAAGTAGATTTGATTGTAAATGTTTTTCTTTGTTGGTCAGAGGTCCATGCTACTGTTCTTTTCATTGGCTTGGATTATGGAAGAGAAGGGGTGAATCGGTGTGGAGACATTGTGTCACTGGTGACATCTTGGTCAAGCTGAAGGTTTCACTGCCCACTGAAAGAAGGTTGTGCTAGCTACTAGCTATGCTAGAGGTCCCTTCAAACCAAAACATTCTGTGGCTTATGATTCTGTGTCCTTTCCTTCATGTTTGCAAGTGAGATTCAAGATGATCCAGCCTAGGTCTCTCAAGGTGGTGGTCCCTGCCAATGTTGGGGCTTGTTGACTTGGATTCAGTGTTGTGTTAACAAGAGTTGTATCACCTTTGATTTGTTACTGACTGATGGCTCAACAGTTTAAAATGTGAGCATTCAGTGTTCATTTCTATCTGTCCAAAAAATCTCAGTGAAATATAGTTAATATACTGAGTACTTTCAGCAAGTTTCCCAACCTTTTTTTTTTGTTTATTTTTATAGTTAAAAAGAAATTGCCTCAAATCTGTTTTAATTTCATGTAGGTATTTGGTGCATACAGGCTTTATTTTCATGGAGCTCATCCTCTTTTACCTGCACTGATCCCAGCTGTGGCCCTCTGGTATCTTTTTTTCTCTACTTCTTGATTTCTGGTTGAAGAAGAGGTTTTCCCTTTCACTAGGACACTTTTACCTTAAATCACAAATATGTACATACTTGCAAAGCCACCCACATGCATACACAGATGTAAGCATGCACATATACAAACCCCAGATGCATTGTAAATACTGTGACCTTACCTTTCTTCATTTAAAGCATTTAAATGTTTATTTATTCCAGATAATTAAATTGATTAGGAGTCTCTTGTTCTTCTTTTATAGGTAATTCTTGTAACATAGTTTTGAATTGCCTCTCTTCTCTTGTATAATCTCAGGTAAAATCTCCCTTCAAAAATTTCCACTACCTTGCCAATACAAGCATTTACAATATCCAAAGGGAAAAAAAACCTTTTAAAGAGATTATCTCAGAATAATTTTTAAAATTATTTTTAAATTATTTTTTAAAAAGAGTGATAAGTAAGGCTTCTTACTAGGAAACTACAATAAAATAATAAAATTATAGAAAAAGAGATAGTGTCTAGATTATGTAGACAATTCAAGATGGACTCACTTTACTGGGACAATTGTTTTTCCTGATTTGAACAGCGATTTTTGAGAATATTAAGTATTTATCATAGGACACTTTTCTAGAACACCAGGGAATAAGTAGAGAAACTAGAAAGGATAATATAATCCAAATTCCTTTTTGCTTAACAAAGGCAAAACAAATTTTAAGTGCTTTATATGGAGTTTTCACAAAGTAATTCCTTCAGCCTCCTCTACTGAACAGGTACTGAACATCTTGATTTTTATTTTTCACCCTGTTGTGCTGAAAGCTTGCGAAGTGCTATGGAAAAATGTGCTGTGGAAAGACAAGGCTCATCATGGAGGAGTACCTGTGCAGGTAATATTTCACCAGGGATAAATTTTGTGCACTCATTAGGATGAGGAACATCAAACTTGGTGCATTGCCCTGAGAGGCATGAAACAGAGAATGGAGCAGCATAGAGGTGTTGCGATCATTGTCTGTTTAAAACAACGTATATAAGAGAAATTAAGATGAAGGAATGACGCAAATGGTGACTGAATGTTGAACTTTGCATCATTCACTTGAAAATAAATTTTCCTTTTCAATCACCCACATAGGCTAATGAAGTAAAACCTGTATATGTTTGACATGTATGACTGAAGTCTCTCAAATTCCACCTGACCATGAAATAACATGAACTGAAATCTTTTCCCTACCCTCAAAAAAAAAAAAATCAATATAACTTAAGAGAGGAGGAAGATCAGAGGAGACTCTACTTGGTATCCTGGGAAAGTCAAAGGGCTGTACCCATCTCTATCCACTGTAACACTGAGTAAACATTACTCTGTAAAAATGCAGTTGCTTATGCTTTCTGACATGAGTGGATTCATCAGCAGCATCTTCTGACCCTTACTCTGTCATAATAGTCAATAAATTGCACTATTTGTGAATCCTGAATCTTGTTGACTGCTCCCAGGCTTATAATGTGACCCAAATTATTTGTGCACCTGGGATTGTGAGCATGGCAAAATTTACAGTGTGAATTATGCTCTTTGTGTATCTGGCATCTTTACAGACTTATACTGGAGAATTGACTACTCTAAAATACTATCTGTGGAGAACCTGCTGAGACAAAGCAAACACTTGTTTAAATTGCATGTGAAAGAATCTTATAAAAACCAAGGGTTGTTCTCTTCCGTGGGTTCCCCTGTTTTGAATCGATTTCTACAGGAGTTATAACCCTTCTAGTAATTTATCTTACCTGACAAAAATCCCGTTGTTCATATTTTCCTCCTCTTCATTTCTATCTCATTTGTCCCATCTGTTTTCAGACAGTATATCTACTAGTGAATTTTTCATCTTCCAATTCTGCTACTGTCCAGATGGATTTTGTAATAGGCTCTTGTCTTACATTTTACTGCCACATTTGTTCACCTTTCTCTCTGTTTCTGAAGCCCTTATCCTTAGCTTGTAGTGCAATTAGGCTTTGATCCTGATTGTGAATTAACTAGTTTATGCTATTACAATTTTCATCTTTCTTGATTACAGAAATGTCTTTTCCATTACTGTTTTGAAGATATGATACCAATTTAACATCAGAAGGTGGTTGGTAATTTAGACATCCTCGCTTGATTTCAGGTGGGATGAGTTAATTTTTTTCTCAGCAGCTAGTACAGTGCTGTGTTTTGGAATCAGAATGGGGATAATATAGATAGCAAGCTGGAGATTTTTTTTTTTTTTTTTTTTTGCTAAGTCATGTTTATCTTAAAAGAAGGACTCACTTTTTTTTATGAGAGAGCATAGCTGGGACAGATGGCACTAACTGGCCAAAGGGATATTCCACACCACAGAATATAATGCCTAGTATTTAAACTGGGGGAAGATACCCAGCATGAGGGCCAATTGAGCTATGTGTACTTTCCTGCAGCAGAGAGTTTAAATAACTCTATTATTAGTTTTTTAAAAGTGTGTATTTTATAGTACATATGACAACTTCTTATACCATGTTTTCCTAATGAAAGTTTTACTTGCAGTTGGGTAACATTGAGGAACATTTACCACATGCAGCATTGGCTGCCTCATGTGCAAAAACAATCTGCAAATTAGTGAGAATTTCCCAAGGAAATTAATATTGTTTCTAGATGTGTTCACTTAAGTATGAAAGATTATTAGCTTAATGACTTGTAAAGTCATAGTAAAGAACCTGGCTTGTAAAGAACTTATTTTCTCACCCCTAAAACGCATTCTTAATTCACTTAGCAGAAGATAACTATATTTTACTTTTTAAAAATTGTTTGAATGGTTTTACAATCTCACTACATTTTGAAAGCAAGGATCAGCAACACATAAAATGTCAGTTATTTAAAAACATACATTTGAAGTAAACTGTGATGACAGCCTTTAAAAAAGAGATATTTGATCTGGACAGAGTCTTTTTCCTGTACAGGCTGGATCAATGGGCTGAGGCTAGTTCAATGAGGTTCAAAGTGCTAGAGGTGCATTTTGGTCACAACAACCCCGGACAGGATGACTGGAAAGCTGCCCAGCAGAAGAAGGACCTCGGGTTGCTGGTTGACAACTGGCTGAACATGAGCCAGCTGTGCTCAGGCGCCAAGAAGGCCAGTGTCATCCTGGCCTGAATCATCAATAGTGTGGCCAGCAGGGCCAGGGCACTGGTTGTTCTCCTGTACTGGGCACTGGTGACATCGCAGGTTGAGTACTGTGTCTAGTTTTGGACCCCTGAATTCAAGAAGGACATGGAGGTGATGGAACAAGTCCAAAGAAGGAGCTTGGGAAGGGTCTAGAGAATAAGTCATGTGAGGAGTGGCTGAGGGACTGGGGAATGTTTAGTCTGGAAAAAAGGAGGCTCAGATATGACCTCATTGCTCTCTACAACTGCTTCAAAGGAAGCTATAGAAAATCAGGGATAGGCTGCCTTTCTTAGGAAACTCATGACAGGACGAGAGGAAATGGCTTCAATCTGTGCTAGGGAGGCTCAGGTTGGACATCTGAAAGAAGAATTGGAGCAGACTGCCCAGGGAGGTGGTGGAGCCACTAGCTCCAGAGGAACTAAACATCCAAGGAAAGACTGGACATGCCACTTACTGCCATGGTCTAGTTGACAAGTTGCTTCAGTCAAAGGTTAGATTCAATCATCTTGGAGCCTTTTCTGACCTTAAGGATTCTATAATTTTATAAACTCGGTCTCACTAATTGAGACATTATTTAAACAGCCTGGTAGTTTCAGGTGCAACCCCATTACAGTCCAAATCAAAATTCTCATTTTTATCGAAGACTGTGGAATGGGGCTCTTCCTAAAGCCTAGGATAAAACCAAAAGTTCTGGTTGCAGAAGTTATGTTGCCTGAAGTCCTGCCCTACCATATGGTAATGGTCCTACAGTATTTTAAAGACATGCATATGTAGTTATATCATCAATATATAATCTATATCTATATCTACGTATCTGTCATTTCCCAGAGCCTTGACTTCTTGCAAAGGTGCCCATTGTTAAAAAGATTTGGATGGCGCTGAGATTGGGACTTTAGATCACAGACTGCAGTGCACTGTGCCAGAAAACAGATGCATATATTTTTGAATCTTTTATGGGATTTGCCCTGTAGACATGCAAGGTATACATCTGTTTAACAATGCTTTATCTTTCCCTTTGTTGTAGTTTAAGCTATGAACTAAGAGCTACACAAGCTTACCTTCCCCTGGTAGATTTGGGGAGACAGTCAGAGGAGTAAAAGTGAGAGAACTCATGGCTTGAGTTAAAGACAGTATAGTAGGCAAAAGAAAAAGAAAAATAAGGGATTAATTAAATACTTCCCATGGGCAGGCAGGTATTCAGCCATCTCCAGGAAATCTGGGCTCCACCATTTTTGACTTTGACTTGGGAAGACAAACACTATCACTCAGAAATTTGTTACAATGCAAAAAGACTGTGCTGTTTGTGTAGAATCACACAAATACTTGGTGTCGTTTACATTGCATTCAATAATTCAAGCATCATTTCATCATCTCACCTATGGTTCTTTTTTTTTTTTGTATTATGCTACTACAAACTTTCCATCTTCTTCAAAAATGAAAAGATTTTATTGCATTTTCTTATTTTGGCACTGACTATTTTAAGTGAATAATAATACTTAAAACTCCATGATTTTACTCCCAGACATAATCATAATGACTGTGTCTGACAGCAGGACAGAACATTTTATTTGACGGTCATTTGAACAGGAGATAAATATATAGCAATATATAACAGCAATATTCCTTCTTGTTCTTTGGCTATATTGAAAATCACTTTTTACTTGGTGTGCATAAGCAAGGTAGTAATGGTTGGAGAAGTGACAGTACAGGGAAAAATATATTCCCTGTTGTGAAGTAAATGCCATTTTGTAGTTCAAAGTGAACCATAACATTATACAGTTTATTAAGTTTATTCAGCTCTTAGCAAAGTGAGAAAATGTCTCAGGTGCCATGTAGCAAAAAATATTTTTGTGTATACAGAGCAAGCAAATGGAGAAGCTATGATAAACTGAAACATTTTTGATTTTGCTATGTACATTGGACTTATACAAGGTGGTTTGCACTAGCCAAAACATGAGATATTGGAGAAAACTCAGCAGGCAAATGCAAAATGTGATATCATTTTATAGACTTGTCATTATGCAAGCACTGAGCACAGTTTGCATCTGCAGTGAAAACATATCACTGTTATTAAAAGAAACAAAACAACTTAAAACATACTCCTTGGGAAAGGACCACAAAATGAGGTGTATGGTATTGCTTTTTCTTTGTCCCTTTATCTAGTTTCAATTCTGTTTCTATTAAACAAATAGACTCACATTAGTTGTATTTCATTATAACTACATTAAACTTTCCATGCTTCATTGTGCTTCTTTTAGGTAAAGTGGAAAAGCCTGTTTCAAACCCTGACTAAATTTAATAGTAAGGACTCTTTGCAGCAGCTTCAGAGGTCACTTAGGATCAGTACCTTGAAAATTAAAATACGTTCTCTTTTATAGTAAAAATGGAAACATTTAATTTCAGTCTATACTGAGATTATTTAGATTAGTTTTTATTTTTCAATTTTATCTTATTAAACTAATTCTCACTTAAAAGAGTGCTAGAGAAAAAGCCTTGAGTGCCATAATTACTTGAAGTTCATTATTTTCTTAAGAGAATTTGTGGTTAGAATATGCTGTACTCTGCAAGAATCTTCTGTTATTATTCTGGGATTTAGTCTGTGCAGAGTATTTATTTACACTGGTGACATTCAGGTTCTGAATGGTTGATTCCCTTGTGATACACTATATTGTCTAGCAGTCTTCAATAATTATTAAAAAAAAACAAACAAACAAAAAAAAAAAAAAACAAACAAAAAACAAACCCCAAACCAAACCCTAGATATGTAGGATTTGCCTCCTGGCAGCCAAGTCAAAACCCCAAAACCTGTTTTTAATGAAGTACAAGTAGTTATTTTTATTGCTCAGAGAATCCGTATCCCCTTCCAAAAATCAGGGGTTGCTCTTCTTGCTGCACTGTTCATTCCAAACTACCTCAGCTTTAACACTTCACGGAAACAAGAATGGATAAGCAAAAAATATTTGTAAACCTCACGGTGCAGGACAAAACATTTCTCATTCTGAAGTGCTGAATTTTTTTGATTCTTTAGCCTAGGTGATGCTAAGAAACTCACTTTTGCTGGAAAACTTAGATGCACCTGTGAACCGGGCTGCTTTAACAGTTTGGTAGTTGCAGGGCTGTTTTGAAAAATGTGATGTTTTACCAGTGGCTCTGTCAGCTCACTTTGGACAACAGGGTTGGTAATTGTCTGAAGCCATTCAGTTTGCTCTTTTTAAAAATAAATCTTTAGCTGCCTGGGGTCCTTTATCTTATGAAACCTTGAACCGCGAGTGCTCTTTAAAACAGCCATTTGTGATTTGTGTTGAGATGTTTCTCACACCTCAGAACAGAATGCTTGAAAAGATTGCATTGCTTTGTTGGTCCCTAGCAGAGATCTGCGTCCCTATAGTAGATCAGCAACCCAGAGCAAGCTCTGAAAAGTGACACCCAAGCAAACAACAGTGTAAGTATTCTCTGATGTTATTGGATTTCGGGTTCTACATCAATGAAAATAACACCACTTACAGGTTAATTAGCTAGTTCTAGGAAAAGATCACAGAGGAAAAAATTATTTGTTTAAAAAAAGTTTATTAACTTTTTATTCCTTTCTGTGCTTTGAATAGACTTTTTAAAGGTGATGAAGACTTTATTGGTCAAACCCCTGGCACATCTATTAAGTTGTTCAGTTATTTATTTCTTATTTAAAGCTACTATACAATATGATTTTATTTCACTTATTATTTTTTTAATCAATGTAGCAAAACTCGTTAATTTAAATTTCTGTATTTATAACAATGTCCAGGGCAGATCAGTGAAGGATTGTCTTGCACTTGACTGTTCTTACCAAAGTAATTAATATTCATACAAAAAACCCCCAGTGAGTATAAAATCCAAACAACTCCTTAATATGAATCAAGTTCTTTAATTTTCTTCTAACATCTTAAATTATGTATAAATTATCATCCTGAAGCATAAATATACTAACACTCTGTCATATAAAAAGACCAACATTCATAATTTTATATTTATTATTGAAAAGGTAAGCAGAGGTTGGTATTGGAGGGACAAGTATAAATTACTTAAGAATTCCAAATTCATCTTCAGGTGTATTTATCCTAAGTCTCTGGGAAAATTTCCTTATTTTTGAAGCTCCCCAGCCTAAACTGTGCAGTTAAAGTACTCCAGCACTACTCTTTTGTCTGATACATTGCTACGGGCCAAGCTCTCTGGATCTATTTAAATATTGTGGAGTAATTCCAGAGCAACTGGAACTCCCAGTTCCAGAGAAAGAAGAGCTGTCCATCCCTGGAGAAGTTCAAGGCCAGACTGGGTGGGGCTCTGAGCATCCTGGTCTAGTGGAAGGTGTCCCTGCCAATGGCATCAGGGCTGGAATGAGATGGTGCATTCCAACACAAGTTGTTCCATTCTGTGAATAATATTAGCAAACAGGGCTTGTTTACAGTCAAAAGTCTAGATTTTCTATAGAAAGGCTGCTGAACTGTGAAATTTTAGTAGTCATTGATTTGAAATGCTTGAGTTAATAAATTTAAAAGTTTCTCAATATGTATTCTATGGAGTATCTCTTTCATCTGAAACTTACACAACTAACTGAGTATATAAAGTATAAGCTTCTAATTTTTCAATTTAAGTACAAGAATATTACTCTTTGTATAGTGCACAATGAAACTTAAATTTGCTGTTCAACATCTCAGCTAAGCACTGTTACCTGACTACTTGTACAGCAAAATACAACTTGTAAATTGGTGTAGAGTTTCCCTCCAAATAAACATGATCATATGTAGCCCTATGTTTGAATTCATTAATATTTCATTCTGACTCATCTGGCATGTAGAAAAATCTTTTGAGAAAGCAGGATGTGTTTCTTTGTTAATACAAATTCATTCTGAAAAGAGTTCAGAGTTATCAAAGGTAGACTTATTTAAAAACAAATTGGAGAGTTGAAAAAAAACCAAATTCTCTGTTCTGAGAATGATCAAGATCCTTCTGGAGTATTTTAGTGGGAAATTAATGAAGGCACACTAGGAAAATATGATCCATAAGAACACAGGTGTTCTACCTGTGACAAGAAGAGGTTATCTGAAAGTTTAGCACCACTTCAATCCACTGGTGAAATTCTAAAATCATGAAAATAATTACATTCAATTTGTAAGGAATAGAGCTCACTGTAGAGAAGCTGTGCAAAACAATTCTGCCAGGATACAATAATGTGCTTATGACCCACAGCTTTTTCCCTTTCAGTCTTTCAACTGTTGGGGAAAAAATGGTGTTCCAAGGAGTCTAAGCAATTTCATAAATCAACCGTAAAAGAGGTCAATTAAAAATACTTAATTTTAGAAAAATTATACCATTAATTTTTCATTATAATATTAACAATAATTGTTGTTAATAATATATAATTATTAATAATAATAATTATTAATAATATATATGGAATATGTTTATTGCTATTTTAGATATGAGAAGCTATCACTTTGCAGAGGCAGATTTCATCTTGATTTATATTTATTTTGTCACATTTGCTATAAGCATGCAAATTTCCTATAAATTGGGATTTTTTACTTCAACTCTTATGAAAAATTAACTTAACATAATTTATTTTTTTCTTGTGCCTGTCATGCTTCTGCTTCCAAAGTAACTCTGAGGCCTAATATTTACACTATTGTGATCTCCAAGGATTTAAACTCTCTCAATTCCATTTATGATCACAACTTTGCTGTTGCTGGAGAACTCGTCCTCACAGAGAGTGCAAATCCCTTAGTTTAAAACTGCCAGTAAGAATTTAAGTTTAAACAATGGTATTTGTAATGTTTCTGTTTTACCCAGACACTGGTGAAAACAGGGGATGAATTAATTGGTAGAATGTAAACAGTTTTTTTATAGACTATGCATATATTCATATGTCGGGTGTTCAGTGCAGCTTCTAACACATTTCTCTGTCAACTGACACTGTAATCTCCACTGAAGAATAAAGAGATCTCACTTGTTCAGATTTACTTTCTTTTCTTGTAGTCCAAATGCAACAGATTTGAGTCTAAAAACAAGATTATAAATTTTCAGATTTTTAAACTAGTGTCCTTGAGTCATAAGTAAATTATTTTTGAAATTATGAAAAAAAACCCCATTTTCTGGCATAAACTAATATGTATCTCCCTGAAAAGCTGGTTCTGGATAGCTTCAATTCTCAAATAGAATATACTTCTCAGATAGCTTTTAGAATATTATTGTATCACTGTTCCTCAAGCTGGGCAGAACACATGCTGATTCAATCACTGTTTTACTCTTCCTGAGTCTCAAGAAAGAGGAGCCCACAGACTTGCTAAGTTTTCACTTAGAAGATGTTCAGGCAAAGAGCCAATCAGGTAATTCTTGACTGTAGTATCAGTTAACAGAACAGTCTAGTTCTGTTAACCGGATTACTGTGTAAAAATTTGGGAAGATCTCCACAGAAGCCCATACGGTCTCTACTTCAGACCTAACACCATTCTCATTCTCCTCTTTCATCTGTCAGCATTTTTGTCTGTATTTTCTCTAGACTGCTTCTGGTCTCCTGGCTCCAGCTCCCTGCATGTTAAGAGGCCTTAACCCAGAGGCTTTTCTCTGGAGGCTTTAAGTCTGCCACCTTTCTCTGCCGCTCCGGATTTCAGTAGACATATCTTATGCTATGCCTAGAGGAGATATCTGAAGGTCTTCTGTGTACCAGTTGTACAGGAACACCAAGGATGAATACCCAAAGATGAATCTCCATTGTTAGTGAGCCTCTTTTTCTGTTCCACCAAATCAAGGAAGAAGATGTGGATACAAGCCAGTAGAGCAAAATTCATGTATTTTCTGGTTTGCGTGGGCATCCTTCGCTTACCACCAGGAGCGGATGTATGATGCCTGACAATCGTGAGTGTTCATGCTGAACAGAGGCACGAATAAATGTTCTCATGCATCTTAATTGGTGATTACTCACCCCTGTAACAAATCCTGGCTAGAATACAGGCAAAGCAGAACCAATTGTTATTCCTAGCACTGGCTCATTGTTAGCCTTAGGTAGGAGCAGATGATCTGTAGTGTCTGGTGCCTATGAGGCTGTGGGAAGCAGGCACTGAAATGTTTCCAAAGCACAGTGTATCAGGCTAAACTGGTCTCCTGTTCCTGTGCTGAGCTATTCCTGACACTCCAGTGAGCACTAGTTAGAGTCAGCGCACTGCCGTGCACTGTGTCATCCTTGGTTACTCAGAGCCAAGATTCTGTGGTTTTGTGCAGAGTTAAAATAGCTGCCCAAGCATTTATGATGCATGTAGCTGTTATTTCCACTCATTCTTGGCAGTGAAAACCTTTGAACTGGTTTTGGCCATAAGTGCTGTAATGTTAAAAAATTAATTATTTCTGCAGTAAAAATAAATGCCATCATTTTAAGCAGATGACATATAACAGCACATAGGATTCACAAACATTTTAATATCTCATTTAAAATTCTGTTGTATTAAAAGACATTGAAATTGAACACAAATTGCTTATAAATACTCACTATATTATCATATGTCTTCTTGAAATGATTCATGATCAGGCATGTTTGAATTTTTAAAAAGTATCACATGAACTATACTTATTCTAACATGATTAAATTCAGATACTACTAGTGTTGCCTTAATTCCGCCCTTGATAAATTTATGTTCAAACTTCTAGTGACTGGGCTAAAATACAACCCATAAATTTCTGCTTTGAAAAAGAAGAAATAAACCAACATTATAACAGGAGCATAAACAAGATGTTTTGAAGTACAGTTTTCTGTTCTACCTTTTACTATTGATGTACCAGAATTTGTTATGTGTTTAGTGATTTTTCTTTAAGCTGTGTGAAAAATGCAGTAGAGTCTACATTGGGCTAAAAGCTTTGAAGAAGCTATCGCATAATAAGCCACAGTATGAGTTTAGCAGATTCAAACTCTTTCACAGCAACCACCTGCTCACATCTGATATTCAACAGCAAGTGCAGATGGCTCTCTTCTGTCATTAAAAAATGAAGTGCAATTTTCCTCACATTTGTGGGAAACAAACAGCTATGCAACAAGGAAGAGTTAATTGAAATTGTTAAAGAGTTAAAAAAAATTTGTTTTCTGTGCATACTTTGAACTCCATAAAGTTTTTTTAATTTGTTTTGTTTTTGTTTATTCTAGCAGCAGAGAGAAAAATGTCCACTTTATTTCTGTCATGCTTTTAAGCTGACTGAAGGTACCTTTTCCAAGTAAAATTATTGTTTCTTTCAATGTTTTTCTACTGCAGCTATTCTGTATACTATGGTGTGTTCTGCCTGTTGTCTTTTACCTGTTCTTCATCCAAAAAACTTTGATTCTAGTATCAGCATTGCTAAATATCTGTAAATTTTATCTGTGATGATCACCTATGTCCTCAATAGAATAAGACATCCAAATTCAGATTATTACTCTTATTTTACAAGTATTGTTAATTGTTCAAAGCTTTGAAAAATGTATTTCAAGAGCTAAATAAATAAAATTATATAGTATTAATGCCCTCTAGTTAGTCAGCATTAATTATTTGTAACTGAGCATAGTAGTATTCAAATCTTATTTATACATCTTTCAGTCATAAAATTCCATTTCATGAGAATGTATTTTGAACAATAAATGCACAAAGGGAAAGCAAGCAACAAGAATGTACATACCTGAAGTTTATAAGTCCCTAATATTTGCCAAAAAACAAATCACTATTGAAATAATAGCTTCCAGCTATCATATGCTGAATGTTACACACTATATTCAGAGAGTTAAATCTTAATTTTTTATGTCCCTTAAAAGAAAAGACCAGATAAATCTGAGGGTAAGGATTAAGAATAAAGCTACTTGAAAAACTATTCTAATGTAACAAGATCACCTGCTGCCATTTTGGGGTTTGATTTATTTCTTCAATGAAAATTTTTATAGAAGAAAACTGAGTAAAACAGTATATAACATTTAGGTATTCAAAGCTCTACAGTTTCAGGCATATTTTCCTAAAAAAATAAACAAAACCAAAAAATGGTTGTAATTTTATTTAAAAGTTACTAGCATTCCATTTGACCATTTCAGTAATTCCCTTCCATGCCTTGCCCTGTAAACTTGTACAGTGTGGGCTTTACTTGGGGTCTCCCTGAGAGCAGCAGTGAATAAGTCTAATGCAGACTGGAATATCACAAAGCAAAGGATACAGCTGGAACTCTAGCATCAGTGTGGAAAGGGGTGGCACTATAAGACATCTTGTCATTTATTTATCTCTACAATCAGAAGAATGGTCTTGCAAGTTAAGTCACAAGTTAAAAATGAAGGGATGTAACAGCTAACGAGAAATCAAAAATTTTTTTTTGAGGTGGGAATGCACAAAGAAAAGCTTCACTTAGTTGAGCTGTACATGTCCTACCAAGGATGTCTTGTGTTTTTGAACTATGGAGTCAACTTGAATCGTCTCTCAAGTTAAATGCACTTGAATATAGATCTGCATGTGAAAACAAACCAACTCTGTCACACTGAAATATACACAGCCAATGATTTTCTGATATGGGAAAGGAAGTAGAAGTGAAATGGAGAGGATTTAGAAAGCCTCATGCAGCTCTTAGAAGAAGAGATTATGAATAGCTTTGGCAGCAAAAATAAAACAGATTCATCTTGCTTGGACCATTCAGTGGAGCAGTTTCTCTTTTCTGAAGATTCCTGTATATTCTGTACCACATGATCCTTATCAGGGGACTTCCATTACTATGTATGTAGTGAAATAATAGAATAAGCTTATTGAGAGGAGTGATGATTTGCAGAGGAGCAACATGTCCATAGCCAACAGGTTTTTTACCAAAGATTGTAAAATAACACTGAATTTTTGGCAGCAGCTGAAATTCTTCTCTTTTAGAGGTTTCAACAAGAAAAATTACTTTTTTTTTAGATTTTATTTAGAGATACTATTTTAAAATAGTATGATTGGTTTAGCCTTAATTACACTTCAAAATTGTTAACTGTAGAAGGTACAAAATATTTTTTCACGCACAAACAGATTCTCCCATGATGTGGAAACTCTAAATCTATATCACTTTTAATACCCAAAGGTAAGGATCAAGGTTAATATATGATAACAGAATAGTATTACTGTATCTCTGTTCTCATTTTGTAAAAATGTGGTCTATATTGGTATGATATTCTTTTTTAAAAAATATATTTTAAGAACAGCTAAAGACAGAATAATATTTACCATGTATTTATATCTTACTGGGCTTTAACTCAGCTACTGATTGCCAGGCCTCAGGCTGGCAAGGCTGAGTCGTTCACTTTTGTCCTCCACAGTGAGTCATGTTCTAAGGAGGATGGGAATGGGATCATGCGATCAGACTTAGTAATGGGAAAGAGCTCTCTTGTTTATTTGTCAACTTCCAAATATGTAAAGGTCAGAGATCCACTTGATCTTGCAAAGGAACAAGGACTGTGCTGTGTCTGGGTAGACTTTGAAGCAGTTTGTGGCAGACTGGGTAATGGAATAAAGATATTTCAATGAGGTAAAGAAACTTGCCTTTCCAACCCCAGTACTATAGCAGACACACAACCATAGGAAAGAAATATCAGGTGATATCCAATCTATGGCTGTTGGCTAAACTAACACAACAAAGAAAATTATTAGATCTTAAAGTACTGGAAGTGTCCCTGAGTTAGGAAAACAATGGAGAGTGAAAGGGACTTTGCACATGTGACTTTTGTGTGGGATTCTGGTGCACTTATAGCACTCCACTGCAAGAGCACTGAGAAACTGAGTTCAGCAGAGCAGCATCAGACTGATGAGGGCACTGTAACATGTGGTGTACAGGAACAGCCAAAAAAGTGCATCTGGTTGAGAGATTGGAAAAGCTGAGGACAGGGAGGAACATCCACCTGCTGTATATAGATTTATCATGAGCACTTATAGAGAAGACAAAAGTTATGCTCTCCTGACAGGTACAGAACAAACACAGGAGACAAGTGACATAAAGTGCAGCAAAAGAAAATCAAAACAATATTGTTTTGAGGAGGAGGAGGAATAGGGGGGAATGTATAGAAGAGCTGTTTAAGAACAGGAACAGATTACCAGAGGAAATATGTGAATTTCTTCCCCTGGAGATGTTAATATCTCAGCTGGGCAAGGTGACGAACAACCTGTTCTAACAGGGAAGCTAGTCCTGTTTTAAGATAAGGGTTGGACCAGATGATTTCACAGATCACTTCCAATCTGAGCCATTCTCTGATTAATCAACTGAAGATATAATTTTGACTCTCTTAAAGTACTGAAATTGTCCCTATGGTTATATTAGAAAACTCACTTGCCAAAAAATAATTTTAGGAAAAATAGTTGTCAGAGAATAAAATATCTGAAGGACACTGAGAAACAATTTTTAGGAAAGTATTATTTTTATGCAAAAAGAAAAATTATGAATGAGACATCTTCTGCTTGATTATATATTTTAGTAAAATAAATCATATAGAATCACAGAATCATTTCATTTAGAAAAGACATTAGAGATAATTAGGTCCAACCTTTGACTGAGCACCTTGCCAACAAAGACTGTAGAACTAAGTGCTGCGTGCTGTTGCTTCTTCAGCACCTTCAGAGACACCCCATCACATCCATGGGAAGTCTATTTCAATTGTTCATCAACCCTTTCTGTGAAGAATTCCTCCTCATGTCCAACTGGTGCAGCTGAACGTCCCCTGGTGCAGCTTGAGGCGATGTCCTCTCAGCCTGTCACTGGTGGTCTGGAAGAAGAGGCTGTAGTCCTGTCTGGCGGCAACTTCCTCCCAGGTAGAGAGGTATAAGGTCACCCTTGAGCGGTCTTTGCCTCAGGCTAAAGAACCCCAGCTCTGTCAGCTGCTCATGTTATCACAAAGAAAAATGCAATAACATATTGGCACAAAGAAAGCAATTGTTGATTAAAATTTGTTCAGGCTGTCAGGATCTTATGAGCAAAGATATTTTCTATGCTTCATTAGTCTGTGCACATTTTCAACTGTTCAGCTTCACTGAATGTGAGCTGACAGTTTTGAGGACCAATGAAAACCTTTCTCCCGTTATATTATTAATTACACAACATTTTTATGGCTGTATCTACAGATACAATTTGAGCAGCAGAGGTTACATAAAGATGGAAAGGCTGGAATCCATTTTGGTGCCATCAGTTATGCTTCTAGGAAGATTAAATCAATATCTGTGTTTAGCAACAGTGAGAGATTGCCTCTTTGTGGTCCTAGGTTTGTGCAGCATACATGCATAAATATCTGTGTTTCACTGGCTTCAGTACTGCCATTCCTGGTTTCCTGGATGTTTTACACAGGATCATGAACTTGTGGAGAGCACAGCACTGGGAGAGCTAAGCAGAATGTTTTTCCCTCTCCAGATGGGGGACCATGTATCAAACAGGAGTTTAATATGGTCAAGTGTTAATGCTGTAGTAACATCTTAAATAAACCTCAAGTTTAGAAGAGTGCGTGAGTAATAACCACAGCACATCCCTTCTGCATTTCTTTAGAGTGTGCTTAAAAAGTGTATCCATCGTGGAACTTCTGTTTCCTAGAACCTTAGTGCTGACTGGTCTCACTGCAGTCTCTCAAAGAAGAGCCAAAATGTCAGCGCCGTTCCTAAATCCCAAGCTGTCCCACCACCAAAGATTCAATTTCATTATGGCTGACAAAAAGCAGTTACATATGTCATCTGAATTACTGCATATGTAATCTGAATTACTGCATCCCTCATTGATGGCAGAGGGACTGAATGAAGACTTTACCAGCTACTATTTACTAAGTGAGATAAATTTAAAAATTAGACAAAAACTCTCATTAAGAAGTATATGCAGTACTGTCTCCTAAATTAGCCACTGCTATTATTCTACTGTATGGTCAGCTTTAAAAAAAATGCAGTTGAAAGTGGTAGGCAATTTATAAGCACTACACTTTGATTTTTGGTTTGTTTTGGTTTGGACTATTTCGTAGGTTTTTTTATTATTATTATTATTATCCTTCATACAGTATGATAAAAGGTAAGATTTTCTCTCATGAAAATTATTTCCAAAAAAAAAAAAAAGTACTCTTTCTTACTAATTTATGATTTTTATTAGGAAAATAAAAGTTACATAGCCAACCTAAACAACATATAGCTTTGACTTCAGTGTTTAGGCATCTGCAGGACAGATTTGTTTTAATAATATATTATGTATTTTAATTTCACTAAATTGAATAATGCATATCTTTATTTGTGCTTGGCATTCTTTAATAGGAATTGGGCTTTTTTTAGACAAACAAGATGAAAGGCCAAGTTTTTACAGTTTGATATTTGCCGCTCTCTGTTATTTAAGTGATGTGTGAATACAACTTGGATTATTTAATAGAAACTGCCTATTTTGTATATTTCCAAAGAGTACCAAACATTTAACAAAGATGCTGAATTATCTTCTAGTAATTTTTGAGTGTTCAGTCTTATATCATTTTTGTCCTGTCCAGTATATGGGGTTTTTTGTTTCTACTTTCATCTGTGACAGGAGCCATAAAATATTGTAGCACAAAATGCCAAAAGAATTGTTACTGGGGAAGGTTTGAGGGCTTTTTTGTACTTAAAGCAATACTGTTTACAATAAACTAGTCAGCTATACTAAGATTCATAGATTCATGTACAAATTGCTTTTTGTTTCTTTTAATAAAAAATTCCTGTATTTTTTTTACTAAGGATTGTAACTGTAAAAAAGTTGTGTTATATGATTAATTTTTAATTTTTTTAGTATCATTTTAGCTTTGCAGAGAAATGAAGATTTTTACAGTCACATCTTTTGAGCATTCACTACTTCCCTATGTCTTCCTTCACCACCCCAATAGCTTTCAAATCCTTTTTTTGGTAGATCAAGTTGAAGGGATAAAGGTGCCAATCCTAGGTATTTGTGCAGCTTGTGGAAGCCATCATATAGATTTGGAGCGAAAGCCAAGTGTATGCCAAAGGAGAACAATGTGAGTTGAAACTTGGGTATTTCTGTAGCTGGTATTTGCTTTGTTTTGTTTTTTTTGGTTAGTTAAAACAGTCACTGTGTTGCACTTATAGAACAGATGAACCCTGAAATAATGCAGAGGACTGAAGGATTTTCTCCATAGCTATAGTAATATCAGTGGTCAGGCTAGTGAGTTAAAAACAGCTTCATGTGATGGAGTATTTATTTTGACATTAATTTGCAGACACATATTCTATGCCAATTCTCTGTCCAAGCTGATATGGTGCATTAGGGAATCTTGTGTCTTGGAACTTGATGCCACCACAGCTGGATTATTCATATTTCTCAAAATGGTGTGCATAAACAATTTAATAGCTTTGAAGCAACTTTTCTTTTTCAGTCTAGAAAGAATAAGCACCATGGACATCTCTCTAAAGCTTTTATGTCTTGAATAAACAACAAATACAAAGAGCCGAGTTTCTCTTGTCAGCCATTAACTGCTCACTTTACCGTGAATTCTTTCATATATTACATAATTTTAATCCCAGTCTACCTTTAATATTGTTTCAGTAAGTATAAAAAAAATCCTCACCCATGACAAACACTTCTGTTACTGAGCAACAATTTTCAAAATAGTGAATAGCTAATATCCCTACAAGACCAGGGACACACATCTTATATTTAATTTTGAAAATCTTGCATTGATTTGTACATTTGAAAGTTTTAGAAGATTGATATTGAGACTAAGATTAAGATTAAGATTAAGATTAAGATTAAGATTAAGATTAAGATTAAGATTAAGATTAAGATTAAGATTAAGATTAAGATTAAGATTAAGATTAAGATTAAGACTGAGTTCCATGAGTTAGGACATTAATTAGTAAACTATTTTCCTGTTCCCTTTTCTGCTTCCATGATTTTATCTAATTTCTTGATCAGCTTTTAATTAATAGGAAAATGTCAGATTTTTGCTTCTGCTTTTCTAAGGTAAGAATTATAGAAAAGGCCCAAAAAACTCTTAATCCTTTTTCATTAAGAACCAAGATTTTGAAAGTTCATTGCAGTGCATGACTGCATCCCTGAAGGAAGAAATTTATTATTAGGATTTTATTATTCTTTCTGATAAGTAATATCTAAAGGTTTTTCCTTCTTCTCTGATGTTTTTGCTGAATATAGAAAGACAAATGCTATTTATTTCAAGAGGAATAGATGCTTTCTTAATAGTTCTTTCTTAATAGTTCTTTTAGATGCTTTTCCTTGGGTGGAGACTGTGCACCAAGATGTTTCTTGATGCATCAGCTATAAACTACCTTGCATTCCTATTCATTTCTACATCAGCCTGCTGATGTCATTTTATGACACTGTACATAGATAATTCCTATTTAATTTTAAAATGCCAGTTAGAATAAGCAAGCTTTCTTGATAATTTCATTTAGTTTGCAGTTTAAGATGTTTTAATTGTGGAAAGTGAATGGAAACTGCCAGGAATAAGTGGACTGAGATAGTTCTAAGGCAGTTTGATCTTTCAGGCAAGTGAATCAAGCAGACAGAAACACACTACCTTTCAGAAATTTGAACAAGTAAGTTTTGTTTATATTCATATTGTTTTATATCGGGAAGCTAAAATATATATATATTTCAGTTGCAATTTATTTATGAAAACAATTTTAACAGAAATGGTCAAAGCTCTGTTAGGTGCAAATATGCCACAGGAATACATAGTTACATTAATTTTTCATTATTTTTTCATGAAATCAGTGAAATCAATGGAAGAATCACATAGTTTGGATACTCTAAAGGAAAGAAAAAAAAATGCCTAACCTATGCTTTAAAGTGCTACTGCAATGATTCAGTCAAAGGCTAGAAAGGTGACTTAAACTTAGTTTAGTCTTGGTTAAATAATGTCACAGTATTTTGGTAAATACGCGTTCAGACAAAGCCAGTTGTTACAATTTTTACTCATTAGTGCACAAACCATAATGCAACACTACCTTTTGATATCTACACGTGTGTGTGTGTGAACCTGTCTGGCTTACTTACTTCCATTAAATGTACTTACATATGAAGAGCAGAACAGCCTAGAACAGAACAGAACATTTCAGGTGCAAGGGACCTACAAATCCCACCTTGTCCAACTGCCTTAGCACTTCTGGGCGGTGCAGGCATCAAAACACAATCTTAAAGGGCTCTGTCCAGATACATCTTGAACACCTAGAAGCTTGGGACACCAGCCTGTTCCAGTGTCTGACCACCTTCTTGATAAAGAAGTGCTTCCCGTCTCTGTCTGGACCCTTCAGCTTTGTGTTATTCCCAGGTGTTCTGTCACTGGATCTCAAGGAGAAAATCTCAGCACCTCCTCGTCACATCTTTTGGTTCAGGAAGTTGCACAGAGCAACAAGATCACTCCTCAACTTCCTTATCTTCAAATTAGACCAATCCACAGTGAATGAATGAATGAATGAATGAATGAATGAATGAATGAATGAATGAATGAAAAAAAGCCACTGAAAGTATTAAAAGAATACATCACAGGAATTTTTTCAAAAGCAGACTTCTTTTCTTTAATCATTTTTTGCATGCTTCTTCCTTCAGGAAATTCATGCAAATGATACATCTGTGCACTATTAATTATTTTTCATCTCCTAAGAGCAGCATTTAATAGCATCAGGAATAATGGATTGCCAGGCATTAGTAGCATTATATTTACATTATGCTTGGGCAGATGATAAATGGTTTCATTGTAATACTTTAATATTTTATTTAATTTTTCTTGATCTATTCATAATTGGCTTTCTGTTATTATAATAACATTATAAATTAGTCCTAATAGACTAAGTTATCACTTTTCTTTCTTATCAGAACTGGACTGGGTTCACATAGTTTGTTGCTGGAAATCATTCATATGAGCCAGGTTAAAAAAAAAAAGACAAAAAAATAAAAAAGGATATCTCTTTAAGCCCAGCCTTTAATTTGGCAGGAAAATTCTGATATGTGCATATAATTAGGACTCATCACTAGGGGAATAAAGAGAGCAAAACATAAAAAAAAGTCAATGCACTTTTCTGTGTCTACAAAATACAGTAGAAATCCTTCCTGGAACAAGATGCATAGATTCTCAGCTTGTGATGAGGAAGAGATGCTTGTAGTTTCTCTGTTTAGAAGAGAGTGGTTTAATGCATAACCTCTAGAGTGTTATGTTGTGGTCATCTGTTTCAACAGCTATTCTCTGAAGAGCTTTTCCTACCAGGTAGCTGTTGGTGAGAGTATTCCCCTCATGTTACCTGAAATATTTTACCTCTAAAGTGCAAGACTATTAAATAGATATCAGTTGAAAGGTAGGTAATATTACAATTTGGAGACCATTCCTTATCACATAGCAAAAATTGTTTGCATAACTTAAATAATAAGAAACGTAACAGTGATTTTTATTTTAATGTTAAGTAAAGAAGTAGGAACTAATTGTTAAAGTTTTTATTATTAGTTCACTTAGTTTCATAAACTTGGCATGTAACTGAAAGACCAGAGTTGCAGCTGTTATTCTTGGAGACTTGGTAGAAGTTTCCTGAGAGACTGAGAAAAAAAGCAACTCCCAAGACTTCAAATGTACACCTCTTCAGCTACGAGACAACTTATCTGCTAATAGTTAAACTCCAAGTGTTAAACAAACATATCAGTGAAACCGTGAATTTAGGATACCTCTAATCTTGCACTTACTCCTGAGATCCATTACATGGGACACTTAGTCTCCTGGTGAAGATGTAGCTTTAACAAAGGAGCCTAAGAAAACTGAAAATTTCCCTTCAGCCTACTCCACTCTGTTGGACCTTGTGTCCAGATACATTGTTCCTGTGGAAGTAGACAATCTGGCCAAGAAAGGTTGATCTTTTCACACGTTAGACCACCTTGTCAGTGATGATCTTTTCTTGCACCTCCACGTGCTTATTAGGACTGTGTACCTGACTTCATGTTGGATTTTTTAACTCCTCCTAGTTGCATACTGGTATTTTAGCTTTACTTTTTTTACAGAGTTATCTAAAAGAGACAGATAAGAAAAAATATTTCACTTTCTAGCTGCAATTGGATAATCTTGCAGTGTATCTGTGTGGAAATCAAAGAAAATGATTTGCATTTATCCTTCAAATCAAACAGGTTTGTAGCAACTAGTATGTGAGGCAAAAAGAGTATATTTCTGAAATATGTTTTCATACAGGCTTGTTATTTGCTATTTTGAGACAAACTCAAGACCTCTCCATTTCCAGTGTCAACATTCCCATTTCCAAGGTGTTTGTAGGTAAAGCATCTACTTTAAATGAACAAGGAATTAAATTAAGAAGCACTAAAGGTAGCCTTATAAGAATAAGTAGAGTGTTTTGGGGATGAGCTGTTTCAGGTAACAGAGGTTATAAAATTATTAAAAAGGTATTTAGATCCAGAACCAAACCTACTCCTTCAATTAAAAATCAATCCACTTATCAAACTTTTCTCTCTGTCAGGGAGTACAGCTTTGAAAATATTTTATAGGCTTATATTCTTTTCCAGACCACCTGGCTTACATCATGTACACATAACCATAAACCAACTTATATGGGCAGGGAGATGGCTGTTCTTTCACCTCATGCACCAATCTCTACCCTCTTTCATAGACTAAACAGTATTTAACATAATTATCTTAAATGTAGGATCAGGGACACTGGTTCCTCCAATTCCTCTCAAAGGAAATAAACTGGCTTCACCTTTGTGTCACAGAAGAGCACGTGGTGTTTAAGATAAGACATTCTACTCAAGACCAGCAGTTTAGCTCTGTACTCGTGAGGCTGCTCCCTGCAGAGAGATGTCAAGTGTCATGCTCTTAACATGGGCACACAGACCTGAAGTTTTTTCTTGTCCCCTGTTTTTCTTATCCCTTTCCTATGTGGGTATTTTTGTGAGTGAGGCATGGGGAAGGAAGAGGAGTGTTCAACCATTTGGGGGAAGGCACTCCAGAAGCTTTTTTAGAACAGTGACTCTGATTAGGCTGGCCAATATCTTGACAGTTGTGACTACATGGTCAGTGCTATTGTAGGGCCAGTCTGTCATGCACAGGTTCTGCATGGGGCCAGCAAACCTCGGCACAACCGCATCACACAAAAGGCACCCTCTGTGCTGTCTTTCTGAAGAGAAAGATGGCATCCTTCTCTGAACTGCAGCATTCTAAGTCAGACTCTGATACAACAGGCCAATAGTTTGACCCAGAAAATAAAAAGGAAAAGCCTGAACAATGCCATTTTGGAATGACGACTGTAGGACCATTATCAGGGTAATGTGTTTGTGTGACGCTTAAGGTGCCGTTAAGAAATGATAGATTGTATAGGGATTGTTGTATAGGGATTGTTGCAATCAGTTTGTGAAGTAACAAGACAAAACCCGTATATAACTAGAATATTAAACATTTGCATAATGAATCATTTATTAGGCACTTTTTGAAAAGTATGCATTGTGTAAAGAATACTAAATGCACTAAAATGACATGATACAAAGAGATGGAAAGAATCTAGTACTTAAAATAATTGTGCATATATTCACCTTTTTAATTTCTATTTTTTATTTCAATGTTAGTTCATCACAATATATAAGGCTGATCTAATCATCAAATACAGGTTTTTCTTTAGCCAAAAATGTCTGGGAGTTTACTTGTTGATTTCAGCTTCATTTGTGCAAGTTCAGTTTCAGTTTAAAAATACCTCAAGAACATATTGAAATTTAGTTGAACTAAAGAATAAAAAATTCAGGAAGGTACCTTAAAAATATACGATTTGCTATACTACCATCAAATTCATTTTAGTGTCACAGACTGATAAAAGGGCTAAATCGTTCGTTTTCTTAATATTCAAATTATTTAAAACTGAGAATTTCTGCCACATTTTGGAACAAAAATATGTTAAAACTTTCATTCAAGCAAAAAAAAAAAAAAATCACAAATTACAATATCTCCCAGAGATCAATGTGGTCAGATATAATAATGCTTTTTTCTTGGTTTTAAGTAATATATGAACTAATATTTTTTTGACATTAATTAACATCAGGTCATTCCTGTAATAATTTTTGCTATTCTTAGCTGAATGTTTTCATCAATTTTAAGAAAGAAACTGTCAATTTTGAAAGAGGTTAAAATAAATTATTGCAAAAATATTTTTCCCACTTTTAGCAGCAGGCAGTAAACTTGATAGTGCATTCTATAATTGAGTGAAAGTTAACCAGAAGGTATTGCCAAAAGTCCTAATTACTCCATAATATATGAGAACATGAAAGGCTTTTAAAAAGAAAAGAAAGTAATAAGTTCTGTCAATATTGTTTCATTTTTAACTTCTTCCTCATTATTAGAAAAAAAAAGAAGGCATTTTTTAATTGTCTTCTTTCCTTTGGTTTGGCTAAACAAAATAAATCAACATGACAGAAATTTTCCCTTTGGGAGAAGTTGGGTACTTGTTCCTATATACCTCTCCTAATACAATACAGCAATGTCTATTTATATGGCAGTGTGATTGTCCGTTTATTATTTCTCTATATTAAGTGGGGGCTTTTAGCCATAGATACTAGAGATTTTTAGTCACAGGTCATATTGGTGCATCACTCTTTCCAGACTGCTGACACTTGTCCTTTCACAACTTTTCTACACCTTCCTGGCCCAGGGACAGCAGGCAGAATTGGCACTAACTTTCTCCCTCAGTGCCTGGTGGGGATGTGGATGTGGCTCTGTGTGTGCCACCTTTTTAGTGGGAAGGATGTGCTGTGAGCAGCACTGCCAGCCTCTGGTGCTGAGGCTGCGCACGCACCTGGGGATGCACACGCATCAAAGCTGGCAGGGATGAGCTTAGTGAGAGAAAGAGCTGAAAAAACCCAAATGTTTGCTATTGGGCTGGCATAAAGAATACCAATAAACCTCAGCATCTCCAAACAGCAAGCATAGAAGGAAAAGGATGTGTATTTTGGAGTTAGAACTGTTGTGGGGAAAGACCATCGTGTCCGTTCATAGTACATGGTGCGTGACAGGACGCACTCTGAGCAAGAGCCTCTGTCCCTTGGCAGGTGGCAATGTCCAAGTGCTGGACAGGCAGGTGGGGGGTGGCATCTGTGTCCAGACCAGCCATGGGGGAGTCCCTGCATAGCAGAATCGCAGGCTGGCAGAAAAGCCACCGTCATCCTAGAGGTCCATATGGGAACAGCTTGAGTCATTAGTCAGAGGGCACAGCATGTTGCTAATCACTGTGTTAAAAAGAGACATTGGTTCACTATTGAAAAAATAGGAAGCTAACTTTTCTTCCTTCTGACAACTGTAGCAGTAGCTTTGTTGGTAGATTTATTAATTAAATGGATGGAGCAAATGATCACAAAACCTAGCCACTTGACAACTTCACCTAATATTATTTTCAGTCCCTTGGCTGCTATATTGTTCTTCTTTCAAACTCTGTAAATCAGTGATAAATATGTGAGTAAAATCCCTGAGTAACTTTATGTTCTCAGTATCTCTAAAAATTAGTTACCTGTGATAAAGTAATTTTTCTTACTCTCCATTCCAAAAGGTTTTTTAGATTCTAAGAATTGATGCATTTTCTGCATCTTTCTTTCTCCTTTCCAAAACAGTAGCTTAGAAACTGTTGATATTCTACTGACCAAGTAAACATTTCAAGGTTTAGCCTTTTTTTTTCTCCAGTGAACAAATTAAAAATGCACCTATTGCAATTTGGTTTACACCTTACATTCTTTATCTGAGCCTTAGCTGTTGAGATACTCCTGCTTAAATAGAGAAGAACATATATAGCTCTTTTTCATATATAGCTCATTTTTAAATGATTTTATTTTTCATTTTATCACCGAATTATTGAGTGGGCAGAAATATATACTAGTATGAGTATTTAATGTCAACATCAAGTAAGTTAATGAGATTTAACTGTGAAGTACTATGCCTTATGTAATAGAACTGAAGAAACATTTGCTGAAACATTAGGGGACAAAATACTTTTGTGATGTAGACTGGTGAGATCAATTCACTGAAATGCCAAGAAATGTCAGCTGATGAGCAGGTGTAGAAAGTTCTCATGCCAAGGAGAATAAAAAAGGAAATAAAAATAAAAGGAAAAGGATAAATAAAAAAGGAAATAAAAATAAAAAAGGAAAATAAATGCACTTTTGATTAAACAAGGCTGATATAATGGGAAATAAATGCCTCATTTAGACCAGAAATATCATAAGGAATATTTTCAAACAACTTCTCAAGTTTTCAGTGTAAATATCCATAATTTGTAAAATTAGTTTTAATAATGTTAATTTCAATGGTTTTCATCACCCCTAAGTACCATACACTCTACCTGCATAGCAGCAGTACTTAGCAAATCTTACTGCTGGAATTTTTTATTGTTAAAAATACACTTGTTGTGAGATTTCAGATAAATTTGAAGCTCTTCCATACAGCTGAGAGCCTCAGATTTTACCATTCTACTTTTCCATAGAAACCTATTTTTCCAAGAATCCTATAAAACATTTCATTTTCTCTTTAATGTGTACTATAAGAATGTGCTTTGATCCCTCCCAGTAACTGTGAGCCTTCTGAGGAGTTTTAGTCCTGAAAGCTAGCAATCAGTTACAGCAAGAGGGTTCATGGAGCTGAGCCTTTCATGTTTGCACAAGGTAACATTCTTTCATGACAGTGTGTTTTCAACCTATCATATGAACTATCTTTTCAAAATACTTTTATAAAAGCAATATATTAACTATTCTTGCTTAGCAGCCTTGCTTGCTTCCCTAAGTCTGTGCTGGGTGCTCAGATGGTACATCCCTGTAGCTACTACACTGATGCTTATTAATTACTGTAGTCAATTCTGTAGAGAATGTTTATTAGGGAAAAAAAATCTAAATAATACAAAAGAAACTTCAGAATAGGCTGATTGTGTACTGCATTTCTGACAACGAGCAACAAAACTATATTTTATGTGAATTGAAGTATAGATTTGTTATATTTGTAACAACTATAGAGCAAATTGAGCAAAAATCATTATTTCTTTAAATCTTCTCAGCTGATTGTGATCTGGTTATGGTAAATCTGATATGATGGAGGTAGAGAAAAGATATCTTCTGAGGATGTCCTACTAGAATGACAAAACAACCTTGGTTTACACACACAGAATGGTGTTCACAGGAATCACAAGATCAATTAAAAATTACTTTATATTAGTAGGCCATCTGTTCAAAAAGGTTCTACAAGGATTTGAGTCTGTAAGGCTCTCTCTTCAATGGAGTATGTAGTCTTCAATTCTTGATTAATTCTTCACTAGGCCTTTGAGGAATCATATTTATGTAACGTGTCTGTGATGATGCCCCATATGTCTCACATCTTGCTGCAGAGGGAGAAAGAAACAGTAATTAAAACTATTATTGGTGTTAGTGGAGATGCTAACAAGATTTAGGCAGTGATCATACTGCAATACAAATATCTCTATATCTCACAAAATCATAGAATGGATTGGTTTGGAAGGGATCTTAACAAAGATCTAGCTCCAAAGCCCCATCGTGGGCATGGATGCCCCGCAGTAGAAGTTGCTGCTCGGAGCCCAGCGCAGCCAAGGGACACTGCTTACCTCCAGGCTCCCTGGAACCCAGCCAGGCAGCTCCTCTCCCACGGAACAGCCCAGCCTTCAAACCCAGGCTGGGCGTCAGGATGTCCTCTGGGATCACGTTGAAGGCCTCACAGATGTCTAAGTGGATGACACCTGGAAACTTGTTTAGCCCCTGCATGCTTGAAGACCACTAAGTTGGTTGGACAAAATTTGCTTTTACTGAAGCCGTGCGTCAGCCCTCCTTGTCTTGCCTTAACATTGCTGGCCTGAGGATCTGCCCTGTGTCCTTACCAGGCTCACTGGTAAGAACACTGGTCTGTAGTTCCCTGGTCTTCCTTTCTACCTTTTAAAAAATTGCAGTCATATTTCCCTTCAGTTTGGTGGTGTTTTTTTTTTTTTTTCCTAATTTCTGCTTGTGTGGACATTAGAAAATTTAGAAACGGATAACAAAGACAGACAAAATTAAAAATCCCAAAATAAAAAACATTAAAATGTTGTTACATTGTTGTTATTACTGTCCACTGACTGCTAAACACTGTTATGAGCTCAGCGTAGCATGCTGTATTTTATAATAAAGACTATAAAAATGCTAAAATTCTTCAACCTGCACTAAATTTTAATGTATTTGAATTTTTTTTTAATTATACAGGTAACATCCAAAGCTTCATTAAAGGTCTGAGTTACCAGACATAAATAAAGAATTCTACATAATAATAGTTTGTCTTATATTTTCCAGAACAAAATAACAGTTACAAAAGAATAATAAGAACTTTGTATAAAGTATTGTGTGACTCCAATACGTTTTTCCTGCCTACTCCTACTGATCTCAAGGCATCAGTTAAGCAAGTGGTCCAATTGCACAATCCACAGGGGATCAATAAATTAATTATAACACAAGTTTTAACATGTCAGAAGTCTCAAAATGTGGAAAATTGGCATCAGTAGCATAAATTCTTACACACTGTTGACACTTAGGATGACAAGGAGGTAATGATGGCACAAGACTTATTATTTCTTTCATAGATCCATCACTTTGAGAATCAAAAATGTGAATTATCCTTCAGAGATATTTTCTAATAGAAGTTATTTGGTTTTTTTCAGATGTTGCCTGAATGCTTCTAACTTTGTCCTTTTCTCTCTCTCAGTGGATCTGACTTTACATGTAAAGCTGTTTTGCTAGAAGATTTTTATTATGTAAGTTAGTTGTATAGATGCCTAAATATTTTCCAGGGATCAGTGCTTAATCTCTTATTTATGCAAATTAATATTCCAGCATAATTATGGAGTTTTTTTAGTGATTCCAAAATACTCTCTCTTCAATATTTGTCCACAAGAGGAAAAGAAACATCTCATCTTGAAGAGGAAGCAATCAATCTCTCTTAGATTTAATTTTACTACTATTTCATTTCTAAAATGTACCTTTATTTTGTCTCTTCTTCAGATGCTTGCAAAGTTCAGCTGTGTCTCTGAGTTTGACTCTCTTCCACTCTATGACAAAAAGTGTCACTTCTGAGAAATCTTGTATCTATTAAAATACTACTTCTGCACAGACATCTAACTGTGCTAGTACAAAGTTTCTTCTGAAGATAAAATTGTGAAGAAAAAAACAAGGACAAGGGCTTTCTCAGTGTTTACAATTTTTTCCCTGTTAAGTTTTTTCCCTGCTACTTTCTGAGAAAGTAGCAAACATCTTTCCAAGTATCAAGTTCTGTTGCTTTTTTTTTAAAACCAGGCTCTAGCTATGAAAATCCTTATAATTCAGGATATGACACTTATAAATTGTCACTCTAAAGCATCCTCCTACAACACTTCAGTAAAAGTCTTAGGGTCACTCACTACTCCCAGAGACTATTTTTTGTTTGTGTCACCACTCATTATGGCACTTCATGATATGGCTGTGGCTGCTGCTTCCTCCTGCTGCTTCAGAGCTTAATCCAATTTTCATTCCTCTGTTATTCTTCTGCTTTTTTTTTCTTTTTTTTTCTTTTCTTTTTTTTTATTTTTTTTCTTAGTTTTAACCTTGTTAGGCTTTAGCTTTCCTCTTTTCACTTGGAGACAAATAAAACCTATTACATACTGGAAATATATTTTGTTTGTGCAAAAGAGAAAAGGAGAATGTATAAAGATATGGTGACTAAAGATAGCAGTATCTTGTGACCTCTTTTTATAAAAGATAGAGCTAAAATGGTTTTCAGACCCACTCCAAGATACAAGCTATTTTTTTAATGCATGTCATGATATTAGTTTGTCAAATTTCTCTTAACAACTAAGATTGGACAGCCTTCTGTAGCAGTAATTTTAAATGCTCCATTTTGCATGGGGTCTTCCAAAGACCAAAGCAAAATTATTACCTCAAACAACTGGCCATTTTTCTAGTACTCAGATATACAATTGTGAATAATGCTGAATGTTTTTATTATTTTCCACATGAATCACAAGAAAAAAAACATGTAAAGTTTGCTTTAGTACTAACATCACATGAAAATATAACTTTGGTAGCTGAAATCAGTATAAAACCTAAGACAAATGGTGCCTAATAAACATTTGCAAAGATAACACATAATTACACTATTTTGCATGAAGAAAAAGCAAGTCAAATGGTGGTTTATCAAAACAATAAAATGAATATTTACTTAGCAACATCAAACATCATATGACAAATGCTATTCTCATAAGACTTGTGAGGAAGAACACTCCTAAAAAACACTACTCACTACTACAAGTTTCTCTGTTCTGGGAAATGCTGATTATGCTGTGTAACATTGGGGATTTATTTTGTGACTTATTTCTGCTAAAACAAAACATGTCTACCTGCAGAAAGACCACTCCTTCAAATAGACATGCAGAATTGGATGACACAGGAAGTCAGGACTTTCTTTTTATCAAATGATCAATCGAAAACCAACCAACGAACGAACCAACAAATCAAACCTCCCCTCCTGCTTCCATAAATAAAAAAAAAAAAAAAACAGGAAAAATCAGTTAAGAACACATTGCATAAAAAGTTATTTTCATAGTAGGACTCCTACAACAAATGCTCATCCTTCAGTGAAACAGTAAAGGTGGATGGAAATGGGCCTTTTTGCCCATTTTTGTGCACGTATTTTTTGCAAGATTGAGTGCAAAAGGACACAAAGGTGGTGACAGCCATAAAATGCAGAGAATTAAAGCAGGCCTACACTGCTCAAAGACAGCTTGGTAGGGGTGTGATTGCCCTTTTTCTGCTACACTTTGCTCCTACAAGGTAGACTATGTAGACTATCCAGAATCTCTTCTAATCTGCCTTCTGGAGCTTACTCTATAATGAAAACAGCAGGAAAAAGATTGGTTTTGGACATTTACTCTGGTGTAAATTAGATTGCTTGACAATTGAATTTTATTCTATTGCTGACTCACTATCAAATTCTGACCCTTTTAATGTATCCACTGTTTCTTAATTCTATCTGTCTGTCTATCTATCTATCTATCTATCTATCTATCTATCTATCTATCTATCT